>BMAW01012188.1:0-23471 GCA_019974015.1 Nephila pilipes | reverse complement strand
TGAATTCTATATTATGGCCTCAGGATCAGTTGAGGCTTCCGCGATGTTCCCTAGGGGCGCTCTCTGTTGATGGGGTGCGGAAGTATTCACGTATGAACGACGTTTATCTCTTCATATGCCTTGGCATGCAACTGTTCAGAAAGCCGGGATTTTCTACCCTTGGTACGTGAGCGCTTTTGATGCAGTTGATGCAATGTGGATCCTGTATTCTCCCTTAAATGGTGCAGTTACGGATTAGATGAGGAGCTGTGCATTTTAAATAACGTGGTTGCTGGTGGTAGTTCTGTTGACATTGTGTATGTGCGGGCGCCTAGAGCGATCTTCTAGCCTGAATCTTGTATATAGTTTTGTTGCTTCGGACAGATGGAGTTTTCATTTTTGGTTGTTGAATGCAGAAAAAAATTCGTGTTGAAGACAAAAAGTTGCTGGATGAAGAAAATTTGAGTTGAAGGATTTCCATTGGCTCA
This sequence comes from Nephila pilipes, assembly GCA_019974015.1. Lineage (NCBI taxonomy): Eukaryota > Metazoa > Arthropoda > Arachnida > Araneae > Nephilidae > Nephila > Nephila pilipes. The sequence continues at coordinate 23,004 of BMAW01012188.1, read as the reverse complement.
GAGGTGAATAACTCTGAAACTGCTACTGGCTACCCTAGGGATGTGAAAATTAATTAAAGATTGTGAGGGTGTGGCAAAATGTATTAAGTGATAAAGGAAAAAGAATGTTTAAATTGAATAAGGCATATAAATATATATATGAGGCAAACCAATGAATTACTATCATAGTGGTGTTGCATTTGCTCATCACTGGGCTTTTACATTAGAATTCTGTTAGACAATGCATGCTGAAAATACTCATAAAAACCACACAAAGAGACCAAATATTTCTAATAAAGCATAATAAACCAACTACTAAAATATTAATCCTAATAACCAAATTCACGAAGAAGATGAAAATGCATCAGATTTCTACAAAGCAATTTAGCTTACTTAGAATTTATTTAAAATACTTAATAACTCCTAGGCCTGCTCATCCATCAAAAATAAAAGTAATATTGTAATATTTGTGCATAATGCTAACAATATTTGAAAAAAAATATGCACTATTTTATGAATGAACCCTTTATTTTCCTGTTGGACGTATATATAGTATTGAGAGTTTGGATTATTTTTACTTTAGTTTGATCTAAATAAAGGCATACGTAAGCAATGTTTAATATATGTAACACTATAGAATTTTAAAAAGCAATGTTGTAAAATTTTAAGTATTTTGGGCCACATTTGTACACTTTTAATTTATACATGACTACACAGAATGATGCTCAAGAAAAAATATATTTCTTCTTTTTTACTTCAGAAGTGTAAGTTAATGTAATTTCCACTGTTTTTCAATTGACTGATAAATTATTATACATTTTTTTACACATTGTTGTTTTTAAATATTTGTTTATATTTGAGATATTAATGTTTTACAATTTTCAAAAAAAATTTAAATCAAGTTTTCCTTCCAAAAAACTAAATGTCGATGATATAGTATGAAATTATGCTTTAATTTTAATGACGGAATAGAATTCTGGCAAAAATAGCATTTCTTCCAGATTATTCTTCAACGAATTGAATTAAATTTCTGATGTTTTACGACAGAAGAAAGACACTCAAGAATATAATTTTTTAAAAGAACATGATTTTAATTTAAGCGCAAATATGACTACTTTTGAACCAAATGTTTAAAAATTTAAACGGTATGAGCTGAATGTTGAAATTTTATTCCATGTCGTGAACCCTAACATTTATTCAAACAGAAGAAACAGTAACAGTTTTCCATGATCCAGTAGTCTACGTAATTTGAAGATCCAACGGCTAAACAGCAGCTTTTGCTTCGTCTAAAGTGGCATGACAATTAAAACAGGACTTGAAAAACGGATCATGGTAGAATAGAATGAGTTGAAAAGAGAAAAGAAAGACGAGGAGAGAAGGGAGAAAAAGCAGGTGTTCCTCACAAGAGAACGTTGTCAAACGCATCAAGGCACCAACATCTAGACCAACTCTGAAATCACATATTTCAAAATACAAACATTATAATCTAGACCAACTCTGAAATCACATATTTCAAAATACAAACATTATAATTATTTCTTAATAATACCTACTCTGATTATAGTTATTAGCATTTTCGGTGTGGGTATTATAAATCTGACGCATCAGTTTTTTTTTATTTTCTCATTGATGGTAATGTGTATAAAATTTTATATTTGTAGGAAGCTTAGTATGTTTAGTAGTTATATATGTATTACTATTAGAATGTTTAGTAGATATGTATGTAATTCTTTGATTTTTACCTTTTTTAAAAATTTATGTATTATTATCAGTCTCTCATAACATATCAACAAAAGTGGACCAAAATTAAATATATATATATAAAAAAAGTTTCTTTTCCTGAGCACAGGTATTTTTATTTAGCCTTAATGGAGTAATAACAAAAATCAAACTGTTTCAATTAATATAGAAAAAAACTCACTTCGTTGATTTTAAAGTTATAAGAGTACGTGTTTCTTGAGCAATAAATAACATTCTAAAAAACAGATACATGAATTGCAGAAAGTTCCCTTTAATATATGTTGATATCTGCATGTGCGAGCACCGCGCCATTTATACTACAGGAAATGTACCTTTCAATATTAATATAGCGTTGGGAAGAGAGAAGCTGCGTTGGTATGTGTCTGTTATTAACATAGTCAGGAGTTTCAATTTTTGCACTTCACTTAATATGAAAACATATATAAATAGAAATTATATTTGACTGAAAAATATCACTTCATGAAAGGAAATGTTTATTTTAATTATAATTATGGGGGAGGGATCTACACATATATCTATTTCATGTAACTTAGAAGGATTAAGAAATTTACTTTAATACAGTTGTTTTCATTTTAAAACATTGAATCAACTTTTGATTAAATTGAATTTGTTTGTAAAAGAAATAAAAAAAGAACTATAATTCAAATTACAAAATTATAGCGGTTTTAATCATAAATCAGCATATAAATGTTACACCATAATTAAGTATGAGAGAATTGAAAAATGTTTATACACGAAGGATACGATTATTCAGAAATGCTTAGTCAATGTTTAATTATTTGTATTTATATTCAGACGGTTTAGAATAACTGCAATACTGGATTAAATAATGAGGCCTTTATGTTTACATGTTAGAATCAACCAATGATCTCGTAATGGAAAAAAATATTTATCACATAACAATCTTCTATTTTGAAATACAAAATAAATTTAATCAAAACATAAAGTTGGAAACAATTCTATAATCCTTTACAGTTTAAAAATATATATTTTTTAAAGCGAAGAATAACGTTAAACTTACATCACAAATATATAGTAAACAGAAGTAGAGTCTGGTTTAGCAACAACGCAATTAAACGAGAATGATACAGAAAAATATACCCGGATTATTTCCTGTCTAAATTTTTTCGAATAATGTATGAAATAAGATAATAAAAAGTACATTAACCGAAATAAAGTTGATGTATAAATATTTACAGCTATCATGTTTACAAATCATTCGAGATCACGGGGTGTATTTCGACCAACGAGATTCGATGAGTAAGCGCTGGTTAGGAAATTCGCAGTTAAGTAACCTGAGTTAAAAACATGACAATGAATTAAACTTTAAACCAGTAGTTTACTTTTTTTCATATTTGGTTTCTTATTTCCTGGATCCATAGTCCGGTCCAGTTAAAGGATGAATACAGCCATGAGTCTGATGGAAAATATAAATCCTTGAGTGAAGAAACGATTAGCAGGTTTCTGAAGAGTTTATTTAAGCTATTGTTAACAGTATTGCCCACTTCATATATTTAATATGAAAGTGAGAACTAAAGAGACGAAAACTATGGAATTTAAGGGAACAATCATGATGGAACGCGTAATTTGCGCACAGACAAGCAATTTGTTATTTAATCTTAACGCTGGATGTCACCGTGTTATTGGGAGCCTTTTATTCTCGGAAATTCGAAATTTATTTTGAATTCGTGGAACATGTTCAAAAGTGATGTGGGACTTAAGAACGACACCTAGATATTCGACAATTTGAGTCAAGGGGAAATATTTATTTTATAAATTGAAATAGTAATTTTTAAATGGAAAATTTAACAGCTTCCGCTGCAGAAAGTACACAAACCATGGAGAACGTCTAAAAATCTTTAAAAAAAAGTGGTGCAAAACTACTACAGCGCTCCTATAATAAATTCTAAGTAACTAGTCTATTGTTTATTTATGAATGTTTCTAAAAATTCAAAATTCTTTCTGGTTATAATTTCAACGAAGAAGGCGTCGTGTAGATATATCCTCACATGGATTTTAAGAGTGATGACGGGAATATGATTTGCAATTGATCCTGCATTCTTTTTCAGGATATTCTTGAACTACCATGTTTCTGTCTCTATAAATGTATTGTTTCCTATTGATTGATAAGAGGAAATTCTGAGGAAAGAATTGGAATGAATGGATACGTCACAAAATGTCCTCCCAAAATAGAAGAGAGCTTGATTCTAAAATATCATCTCAAAAGCCATAAAGGATAAATAAATTATTTTCTCTATCTCTATATATTAACTAGATTTCCAAGAATTATTTTTAACCATATGTTTTATAAATACAAAAACAACAATTTAGGAAATCTGAATATACCCTTTCTAGAATATTTTGAACCACTGCCTTGATTATCACGAGTTCGTATAGATTACAATTAATTATTAACCCTAAGTAGAATTTTGAACTATTTGTTTTAATTCAGCCCAAGAAATGAAAGGAAAATCTTAGCCACTGGCTGGTCATGGGTTGGTTCTGTCTCGTGGGCTCATGTGTTTCCTATTGTGTAGTATACACTGGCTTGTGATTAGCAAAGTATAAAGAAGTAAAATAATGAGCTGAAAGAAGTAAAATAAGGAGTTGAAAAATAAGGAGTCAAATGCCTGCCCCAGGCCAATCAAATTATTACATGACTGCTGTGATGATGCAAGATAGCGAAAGCGACGTTGATTTTGTGGGAGGCCTAGAGCGGAGCGCCTCTAGCCTGAACTGGCAAAATAAATACCGTTCTTTGGCTGGAAGATAAGCATTTGGATGGTTTCTGGATGTCAGATAAGAACTTTGAGGAAATTACAAGAAAGAAGATTTCTTTCAGAAAAAGCTCTAAGACATTAGCGTTCCTGATGGGCTATATGAGACTCTGAAAAGATGCTGGATGTTGTTTGAAAGTGTTCTTGAGAAGAAAAGGGAGGTGGTGCATTCCATTGGCTCGAGAGAGGATGTTTAATTTCACTGCTGCTATTGCCCTTGTTGTCAAGTCTTGCACATATTTTATTTCATTTAAAGTTGGATATGAACTGAATTAAAGCTTATCTCAGATTAAAATGAGAATCAGAGAGGATTTGTCTGGGTATTTTTATAGATGGAGTAATAACGTAATTTTCAAGATTTTTAATATTGATTCTTCAGATAGCGCTTATGTAGAGGTGGACATAGAAAATAGTGGAAGTGATTCTTCTGCGTGTAGCTTTATTGAAGACGATAGTTCAAGTGATTCGGATTCGGACGATTAGCCGGCAGATCGTCAATAGTGTGCAATTCAAAAAACGAAATTGCCACATGCACTTGCTCGTTTTACTTTTACTGGCAATACAGGTATGAATTTCATTATTGATATCCGTAATGTTTTGGAATTTTTCTATAAATATATTTTGATAGTGAATTGATCAACATTATTACAACTGAAACAAATCGTTATGCGGAAGAGCGTGCTCGTAGATTGCATTTAAATCCATGCTGTTCTATTTCTCAAAAAGAAAGAGTTTTTTTTTAGGAATAACTATATTCCAAGGTGTTATAATAAAAAAAAAACAGATCTGCAAGATTATTTGAGAAAAAATCAGACGTGGAAAACGCCATTTTTTGCAAAAACTATGTCATACAGGCGATTTTGTCAGATACAGCAAAACTTGCACTTAGTAACAATGATGCATATGAGGAAAGTACACATCTTTGTCCAAAACTAAATAAGTTATGGCCAATTCCCCAACATTTACTTGAGAAGTTTCAGAGTGCAATTACATATGAACGAAATATAACAATAGATGAATGACTCGGGAGGGTGCAGTACATCCCTTTGAAGAGAGTGCGATTAGGAATAAAGAGTTTCTAATTGAGCGAATCTAAGAGTGGACAAGTGTGGAAGGCCATTATATACAGTGGAATATGAAATAATTTCCATAATTCATTCGATGATCTTCCTATGTCAGCTCGAGTTGTGATGACACTTACAAAAACACTGCTGGACAAAGAATATTGTCTTACAATGGACAAGAAAGTAAAGATATCTTGTTCTAAAGATTTATTTGAATATTAACAAAACATAAAATAACAATAATAAGAAGAAACATAAACATTATACAAGTAGGGATCAAAATTGAGTTTACCGTTAGACACTAAGAGATATAATTTTCATCTAATATTACGCATATCGAATAAAAGAAATCCCAAATTCCTCCAAACACAAAATACAGTGCAAAAATTCAAGCTATGTTAGCCGAAGTTTTCTTCGAAAATTCCACCAGAGGCGCTGCAGTAATGGGAAGATCACTGTTCCTTAATAAAAAAAACTTTTTATTCTAGCTTCCTGTTGTTTTGATACAGTCACAGTTTTCCCCGCTCCTCACAAGTGGGTGCTGTCCGACAGCGAGGAAGTAGGCGAAAAGGCATCAACATCTAGCCCGACTTTGAAATTACATGTTTCGAAATACAAACTTTATCATAATTCCAAGCACAATAAAGATTACAAAAAAGGTAAATTAAATATTTTTGAAATGTTTTGTAGATTTTTAAAATGACAGCTTTTACTTTTCCATTTGGATCAGTAATTATTTAATTTATCCGTCCCGTAGTCCATTATGAGGGTGTAAGTTTATTATTTTTTTTAAGCATTTCGGAATATGGAGCCACTTTATTTTTCGAATTGCCTGTTATTACGAATCTGTAAGAGAAATAAACAATTTGTTCCATTTGCGCCAGATCAGTGGAACAAATTTAATTATTTTTTTTGCCAATAAAATAAAGAGCTGCCCATTTTAATAATAATATCCTCTTCTGGTACATTTTTTATCGAATGACCTATAAGGAAATGGCTGGTATGAGACTATAAGTCAATAAGATATGTATTTGAATATATGTAAGTAATCAGATAACTTCACAATGCAAATAAAATATAAATTTAGCAGTCAATGAAGGGTGGAAGAGGGTGTCCATAATTAAAATCACACTTGAATTGGTTCCAAACGTCACCACTAGAAGATTATGTGCTGATGTATAATTGAAAAGAGAGCTTATATGTAAAAAAATGCAGAATCACTAACGAAATAAAATTACTTTCTACTTAGAAATTTCAAAATGTTATTCATTACAGCTGCCGATTGAATATATTCACGATCACCTAAACAATTTGGAATGGAACTAATAGATCACATATTGTATTCCGAGCACAGCATTCACAGCAAAAGAAAGTAAAAATTCAGCAGGAATCTCACACAACGGTTTTTTTTTTTCTCTTCCAAATTTCACACAATCATTGCTATTGAACCATTATCTGAAACAGGACCGGTACTTTTACGCATATATTTTTCTTTCTCTTTTGAAGGAAGAGTGACCGATACGAATGTTCCCTCTCAGGTAAAGAAGGAGACGCTATTGGACGTGATTTTCAATCCAACTGTTTCAGAAAATAACACAAACTGAATAGAAAACACTGCTGCTGCATTCTTTGGGACATTTATGAAATAGCAGACGCAGAGACTTATTAGTACTCATATAAAGTGTAAAATTTTTTTGAAAAATTGTTGTCACATTGAGCTTGAAAGAAATTGTTAAATTTGTTGAACACTAAGATAATTTTATTTCAGAATAGATGCTGGCATTTTTAAACTATTTTTTTCAATTACACAGTGACATACATTCCTCTATTATTGAATTTTGGAACTGATTTCTTATCCGAAGAAATCCTTCGCCCCTCCCCCGTCTGGTTTAATCTTAATAAAACGTATTTTCATTATTAGTTAGTGATACAGAACATTCTGAGCAATGTCAGTATAATTCTCGCCTTCCTGTACATTTATTCGTTTCATCTGCTTGCCATATCGTTTTACAGGGCTTGAGGTGGTTTGATACAGAATATGAATTAAATTTTGATGGAGCATGACCAGGGTGTTCTGGAAATTAGAAGGTTTTGCTTCAAAGCAGTTAAAACAAAAGGTTTCAGAGTATTAAAAAAATTTTAAGCAATTAATATTTCATTAAAAAAATTTATTAATTAAATATAGTTCATAAAATAAACTGTACTTAATATAAGAAATTGATAATAATTACATTTTAGATAAATAAAGGCTTAGGCTAAATAATTAAATCCCAATAAGACAAAAAATAGCTCTTAAGTACATACTTGGTTAATATTTAATCATTACACTATTTCAATCTTCTCAATGATAAAAAGTATAACAAACGGGTATTACATTGATTTATCCATTAAACGGATTACACATATACGTAAAATTTTAAAATTATAATCACAAAATGTGAAAGCTTCTGAATGAAAATGTCACCATTTCATTTCTTGCGCTAAAAAACTACATTAGATTGCAAAAGTATCAAACGAATCAATATAACTACAATCAATACTTTACAGTAGAAAGAAGTTGTTTTTTATACATATATGAGACGTAAACAACTGCCTGAACTGATGAATTCAGTTTAGTTTAGATTTTATTAAAGTCGTACTTGAAGCAACACGAGGGATATTGGCGACGGACCTAGTAATTTTGAAACACGGTCAAGTGACGAGGACGACACCTGAGCTGGCACCCCCTCTCCTAACATCCACACCACACCTCGGGAGGACTTTGGGCCTCGAACAAATATAACGTGCATTAGCCCCGGCTACACGGCGGGTCTTTGTCGGCCAAGGATCGAACCCGCGACTGAACGAAAACCGCCAACCACGTATTTGAAAACATGACCACTAGGCAACCGCGTCCACAAAACAATTCACATAATTCCAGATCTATACTTTTTCTGGACACACATTCATGTCAAGACGAAGAAAAAATTATTCAGATAAACTATTTTACAAATTTTAGCGGCTTCCTATACAGAACACACACAAATATTAAAAATTGTGCTCAAGAAATAGAAATTAATTGGTATCAACTACTACAGCGCCTCTATAACAAACTGCAAGCTTAAACATATCTATAGTTTATTTATGAATTTAAATTTCTTCAGGGTTTTTTTTATTAGAATAACATTTAAAAATTTGTTTCGTGCTTAAAATTTCCAAATAATCGTTTTTTGCGGGTCCACTTGAGTAATATTTTCTGACAATTCAAAATTTTGTCATGAACCCTTCTTTCAGAGTATACTTTCAACAAAGAATTCGTCGTGTAGTTGGATGCTAAACTTGTCCGAACTGAACATTCTCACATTGAATTTAAATGTGATGACGAGGAATTCACTTTGTATAAAATACTGTAACTATACTTTACAAGTAATGCATCTTATTATTTTTCGATATTCATTGGAATTACTAATTACGGCTCTTCATAAATTTATCTTTTTTCTTTGACTCTCGGTGAAGGTGAGAGGAAATTTAAACGACTTGAATAAAATGAAACGCTATTAAAAAAGAACAGTGAAACTTCTTCTCCCCCCCCCCAAAGAAAAAAGAACACTTGATGCAAAAAAAAAAAAAAAAAAATCTTCAATATCTTGCTGCAATATAAAATAAATGAATAAATTTCGAAATACTGTTTTGATGTACCATCAGTATGTTTAATATATATTTAAATTATAAAATAATAATACCATATTTTCAACATAATAAATAAGCAATCTTACCAGATTGCAAGGATAACAGTAAGGCAGATGGTTTATAATGCAATTAAAATATGAACTTCTAACTATAAAATTTATATCTCAGTTGATAATCCGTTTTCAAAAAGTAAAATCGGTGTAAGGTAATTTATTTTTTTTATTATTAACTACTGAATTTAGCTATTTTTTTTATAGAATGTATTGTATTAAAAGTTTCATATGTTACCCCCTCTCTTTCTGATCATAATGTATAAAATTTTACATTTATAACATCCCAGTGAATTGTTCCCTTATTTTTATAAACTCATGTTAAATCACTCATTAGATTTCAAAACAAGGGTTCAAAGTTATTAACATTTTTTTTTTACCTCAATTGAAATATTTTTATTTAGCCTTTGTGGAGTAACAGCTAAATGTGCGTAATGCGGTTATATAAATGCTAGTTTTTTGAAAAGGTGAACATGATTGGTGGTATTTTGAATCTGAAATTCCTGACAAAGAAAAAAACTGTTTAAAATACTTATTTGAATAATAATGAAATATTAAATGAAGAAAGATTTCATTAGTGGGGTTCCGAATAAAGATATCATCAGACATTATGAAATTTTCAGCCAACGGCGATTCCCGACTAACCTGAACATATTTTTCCCGCTCATTTCGAACTGGTACCTTTTATCTGTATTATTTTTAAATAAGAATAAATGTTTAATTATGTCTTAGAATCTTGAATCCCATTAATAATGTCTTCTCATGAAGAAACTTCAAAAAAAATTCTTGTGTTCTGCCTGTAAAAGGGAATACAGCAGTTACAAAACGCTAATACAGCATGCTAATAGAAAGCATCTTGGACAAGCGTACAATTTAGCCCCGAATATTAGAGACTCAAAGATTTATAAATTTAAGTGTGATTTTTGTACTAGTAAATATAATGATATTTACAATTTTACGCTTCCGTATGCGAACTATGCATAATGTGGAAAATAATAATGAATTAAGAAGAAAGTATGCTCTGTGTACACGACTCATCCGGGGAGGAAATACTTTTACACACGATGTGAAAATAGAAAATATTGAATTGGCTTTTATTAACTTTGAATCATTTAATGAATGGAAGAATAGAACAGAAAAGGAAACAAAAAGTAAATTTATAGTAAGACATGGAGCAACATCATTAAAAAAATGAAAAAAAAATCCACCATTTTGTCTGTTACCGCTCTTTGTTTTACGTATCCAAAGGCAAAGGACTGAGGCATCTTAAGACACAAGGAAGTAACAAGATCGATGGATATTGTCCTGCTGAAATTAAAATTTTCGTATCTGAGACAGGTGCATATAATATCAAATTTTGCAAAACTCACTAGGGCACAGAAATTATATTGGTCATCTAAAAATCACAGAATTTGAACGACGGCATATAGCTGCAAAAATTGCATCAAAAATATCATTTAATGAAATACTTGATGAAATTAGAGATTCTGTCACTGATTCAAAATTAGAACGGATAAATTTGCTGATAAAAAAGACTTGTATAATATTGAGAACTACTAACATAGGTTCAAATGCATAAAAATGTTGGTACAAGTGTAGATGCAAGGGTTAATAAGATAGAGAATAAAAATGATTCATACATTTTGTTTTATAAGCCTCAGGGTGTCACATCAGCAGTGTATCCTGAGTTAAAAAGCGATGATTTTGTTTTAATAATTATGAATAATGCATAATGTGAGATGCTAAAAAAGTATGTATCTCACATTAGCATAGATGGAACCCATGGAACAAATGGTTATGATTTTGAACTCATAACATTGTATCACTTGATGATATGAGACAAGGATTCCCATATTCCATTTTTATATTAAATCGACCTGATCATTTTGTGCTTCAAATATTTTTCGCAAAAATTAAAGAAAAAGTTGGTGAAATTTTCCCAACTGTTTTTATGTCCGACATGGCAGAGTCGTTTTTCGATGCATGGTCCAAAACATTTCAAAGGAAGCCAAGACATAGACTATTTTGAACCTGGCATGTAGACCGTGCATGGAGAAAAAATCTGCAGAAAATTCAGTCTAGAGAAATGCAGTTAAAAGTTTATAAAATTTTGAGAACATTAATGGAAGAGAAGGATGTTGATGCATTTAATATAATGTTTAATGAAGTTATTTAAAAAATTTTGGAGAATGATATGACAACAGAATTTTGTAAGTATTATGTTGAAAATTATGCAAATCGTATAAATTCATGGGCATACTGCCATCGTTTATAATCAGGTTTGAATAAAAATATGCACGTTGAAAGCATGCACAAAACATTGAAATACATTTATTTGAAAGGAAGAAATGCAAAACGGTTGGACATGACCAAAATATGCATTCTCCTCCACCTCTTACCATCCCCACTGAAATAATTAATGTTATAAAAAACTTCCAAAAAAAGGCTTCTGGTCCAGATAACATACCCAACTATGCTCTCAAACTGCTACCACTAAATGCAATTACGCATTTAACAAAAATTTTCAACAAATGCTTCATCACAAACCACTTCCCCTCTTGTTGGAAAACCGCAAGTGTGATAATGCTCCCCAAGTCAAACCAAAATCATAAATTCCCGCAGAGTTACAAACCAATTAGTCTGCTCTGCAACACTGCTAAAATTTTCGAAAGAATTCTCCTAAATCGTATTAAAAATCATATCTCCATCAATAACTGTATACCCCCTGAGCAATGTGGGTTCAGAGAAGGTCACTCCACTTCACACCAACTCATCAGATTCACTAATATTATCAAAGAAGGGTTTGTCCTCAAGCGTCATACCATTGGGGTCTTCTTAGATGTAAGAAGGGCATTTGACAAAATGTGGCATGACGGCCTAATTTATAAATTAATTAAATTAAATTTCCCCAATTACCTCATTAAAATTGTTAATTGTTTTTTAAAAAATAGATCATCTAACGTAAGAATAAACAAAACTCAATCCAGCCCTGACCTAATTCATGCGAGCACGCCCCAAGGCAGGGTCCTTTCGCCCCATTTGTAGAATTTGTATACGCATGACCTTCCACACCATGCCAGTGTTAGGACACGCCTTTTTACGGATGACCCCGCGATGATGGCCCAGGGCTACAACATCAAACACACACTAAAAACCATGCAAAACTATCTAGACTCCTTAGAGAACTGGCTAACCATTTGGAGAATTGCAATACATATGGAAAAGTCTCAAGCCATCCTTTTTCACAAAGGCAGACAAAATCCTCCACGCATCTTAAGCCTTTGCGAAGAAGAAATCAACTGGGTATTGGTGGTTAAATATCTGGGTCTGCATCTCGACCAAAAATAAACCTACGTAAATCACATTATATATCTCAAGGATAAATTTTGGAATAAAATTCATCTCTGCATCTCATTGATCGGCAAACATTCCTCCCTTTCTCTTCAAAACAAAGTTCTTCTCTATAAGCAGATTTTGTCCCCAGTTATTATTTACGCCTCCTCTATTTGGGGAGCGACAGCAACGATCCACTTAAAAAATATTCAAACCATCAATTACAAAATCTTACGTATTATTGCGAATGCTCCATTGTACGTAAGGAACTCTGTTATCCGTAATAACTTGCAAATAGAGCCAATAGAAAACTTCATTATTAAGCTTTCTAGAAATATTTTTCACTCAATTGAAAATCACGCCAACCCCTTAATCAGAGCCCAAACCATCTTTACTGAAATCTACTACAAACAAAACTTTGCCTACAAGACAACAAAATGGAGACAGCCTCTAACGCCTCCATAGTTCACATCCTTTGTCATATTAAACCGTTCTTCTGGCATCAAATCCTGTAAACAAAACCAAAAAAAAAAAAAAAAATAGCATTTACTCCCTCTCTGCCTGAGGGAGAATCACAGGACTGAATGCAGCTTACTGTATTATTCGAAAACCTTAAAAAAGCGCAATCTTACTAGGTTGTTAGAATGATAAGAAAAAGAAAGTCTTAGATATCAAAATGTTGTTTTTTACTTCAAATTATGGTATTTACTGTGTGGGAAATGGTTAATTCTGACTCAATAATAAAATCGTTGAGATTGACGTTATTGTTTATAGTAGTATCTGAGTCTAGTTATATGCTTTTTTAGGACATAAGGATTGATCCGATATCGTATGGGATGCGAATGTCTGACACCGAATGAGACGGTAGCATAATTCGTTTCATTAGATATAACACATATAGAAACTGTTTCACATACTGGCGAAATACAAAAACAGTAACATTCGCACTTAACAAACACCTAAAAATACTTGAAAACTATTATAACGACTGGAAAATTAAGATTAATGTCGAGAAATCGGCAGCAATCTTATTTTCCAGAAAAAGAATTATTAACACCGCACCCCCAACCTTCTACAATACACAAATACCGTGGTCTCAACAAACAAAATACCTCGGAGTAATACTAGACAAAAAACTTACATACACTTTAACTACTCGCGTGAAAAATTCCGGAAAGCAAAATGCAGTATTTCCCCCTAATCTGCCGGGATTCTAAAATGACTACTAAAAACAAATTGCTTCTGTACACAGCCGTTCTCAGACCAATTATCACTTATGCATGTCCAATTTGGGCGTATGCGGCAAAAAGTAATATTAATCTACTCGAAAAAACACAAAGCTCAACTCTCCGATTAATTACTAAATCTAGATGGTACATCAGAAATAATGAAATCCTAAAAGCTACTAAAATCCCCACATTTAGAAAACATATCCAAAAAACTGCCAAAAAATTTTTCTCCACTCTAAACCTCACCAATAACATCAACATGATTAATCTTGAAAATTACACCCCTAGAGAAAACATTAAACGACCCAGAATAGTACTTCTTGATTCTTACAACCCTCCTTAATTTTCTCACATATTATATTCTCTATAATTTAATTTAAACAAAAAAAAATTTTATACACTCGTAACTTAATAACTTCATTCACAAGCCGTATACACCCCACAACATAAACACACCCCTAATTCAAACACATCAGCCAAGGGCAGCCAATAGGAAAGCTCCCCTCCATACCACAGCAAACAATAGGAAACCAAGCTATCAGCGCCACCCCTGACCGAAACCTGTACATCCAAACTGCTAATCTTACCAGACCTCAGAGACTACCAATCAGAGCACAGCTACTGATCCCATCAAGCAGAATGTTTTAATCTTCAACTTTTAAGCCAAGTCTTGCTATAATAATACCGACCCGAGCTTAAGGGCCGCTCTGCGGCCTATGTGCTCGAAATACTTCCCAGCGTTCCCAGCGTGCCGAAGGTTCTATTAGACGCTAAAGGAAATATGCGATTAATTAATGAACAACCCTACAAGGTTGTAAGAAATTTAGATAAACGTAGGATATTTAAAAGTGAAGCAATCTGTAGCATCTAGGGAAAGGAAAATTATTATGTTAAAAAAACGCGAAATCACCAGGTGGCTCTTACATCGCGAGGGACAGGGAAAATTTTCCTGAGAGAAAAGGGGGAAAATATAGTACGCCATTTTTACTGTCTCGTTACGTTTTCCCACCGTTTGATAAGCACCGATTTTTTTTTCAGCTAATGGTAAGTGATTTTTCTTTCATTACTGGATAATTCTTTTACATAAATATTGTAATAATACTAAGATATAACTTTTCACAAAACCGTAAGCTGTTACGAAAAAATACTCGGGTGTGTTTTTACAAATCATATTCTTCCTTTTTGAATTTTTTTTTTGTATATGTTGCGAAAATTCATAAATTTCTAGGTTTTAATATTTCTAATCATTGACCTCGTTAATCAATTTAAAATATATTGTGACGGGTTCAACTCGAAATAAGAATTCTTCATTCTTTTAAAATTTGATATCGTACTACACGACGTCACATAACAGCACAAGAAGACGGATATTACAGAACACATAAAACATTTTGAACAGTTAAGGTAAACATATCACACACGCTCAACACAAGAGCTTCGAAGAAAAAAACATCACAGTTCTACAACTATCTGCCACACCCAACGTCCTTTTTTGGTCTCAACGGATAGGATTCCTTCGCGCCAATCTTCGGAACTCTTTTCTTCCAGCCGACCGTATCACAGCATTATCGAGAGGTGACTTTGTGCTGCCATCTATATTAGGAATGGCTAATTAAGTGATTGAAGTCTTTACAATATTTAATTTGATAGGTACTTGCTGAATAATGCGGGAAAGGAAGTTCTGTTACTTCATAAGTATTTGGTATTATTAAAACTTATTTTCAATATACACAGTATTTAGTGTTTGTATTTTGTCTGTTATCAGTTACTTTGTATTGTATAATTTAATCATGGATAATACTTGTTTCATGTGCGATAAGTTCTTTTCCACAGCTTCAAACTTACGACGACATTCAAGACTAACACACAATGTAGAAAATAAGGTAAGAATATGTTAACAGATAAAATGTAATGTATGCAGTGAAGAATTAGTTTCCATGAAGGCTTTGTTGGACCATGTTGAATCGGCACATAAAATTGCTGTAGAAATGGAAACTGAGAAATTCGACACTTTCAAGACATGGAAAGATGTTGAAAAATAAACAACAGCCTTGTATGTATAGAATACTGGAAGTAAGTCTAACAACATGAAAAGAAAATCAACGTACTTTTAGTGTCCTCGCAATGGTTTTTATAATGCGAAGAGTGAGAAGAAGAGAACTATTAAAATGGCTGGTAGTAACAAGATTAACGGAAACTGTCCATCAAAGATGAAAGAATGTGAAGACATTGAAAACCAAGTATATGTGGAATTTACAAAAACGCATTTAGGACAAGGAAAAGATTTGGGAAGAATGCAAATAACAAGAGAAGGAAAAAAAATGAATTAGCAAGAAAACTAGAGAAGAAAATTCCAATTGAAACCATCTTGGATGAGATCCGAGATACATTTATTGATAAATTAGAAAGGATCCAATTGGTAACCCGGAAAGATTTGTTAAATTTAAAAGCCGAGTACAACATAGTCTCTGAAGGTATTATGATGTCGTAAGTGTAGGCAAGTGGGTTCATAGTTTACAAGGCAGAGAAGATTCTCTAATAATTCTTTTTAAGGACCAAAACATTTATACCCTGGTTTGAAAGCTGAAGATTTTCTGCTTATAATAATGAACAGTTCACAAAGAGAAATGCTAAACTTTTATGGAAATGACACCATATGCTTGAACTTCACACATGGAATGAATGCATATGGATTTGATTTGGCAACAGTTTTAGATGACAAGAGAGAGGGTTTTCCTGCGGTATTTATTTTAAACAACCGGCAAGATTCGAAATCACTGTCTCTTGTATTTGTGGCGATAAAGGAATATGTTAGCATTTCGCCAAAAATTTTGATGACGGACGACACGGAATCTTTTTCTATTGCATGGAGGACAGCTTTTGGTGTTCCTGAAAAAAGACCGTTGTGCAAGTGGCATCTGGACAGAAGTTGGAGGAGAAATATTTCAAGATTGTCCGATGCTTATTGATCAAAACAGATGAAGCAGCTTTCAATATGATGTTAAAAGAAGCTTGAAGATTTTCAGTGTTAAGGATGAATTAAGAGAATTCGGGATTTATTTCGAACAGATGTACAGTAAACGAACTGAAGTATGGGCTTATTGTTATAGGAAGTGGCTTTGTATTAATACAAACATGCACATTGAAAGTATGCTCCGGACGATTAAGTATGTGTATCTGCAAGGAAAAAAAGTGAAAAGGCTTGATAGAGCATTATTTTATTTAATAGAATTTGTTAGAGATAGAATTTTTGATCGACTCATCTGTCTGGAGAAAAGCAAAATATTGTCAAAAATAGCTCAGCTGAGGAAAAGGCATAAAGTTGGCGAAGAATTAACTAGTTTATGCATTTGAAAGAATGAAGCAGAGTGGTCTGTTACATCCACAAAAGGTAATGAAATTTATGTTGTGAAAAAAATGTTGCATGCTCCAAAGGATGTACCTTAATGTGCAAAGAATGCAAGCAGTGTTTGCACAATTTTACTTGTACATGCATTGATAATGCAGTTCAGTGGAATATGTGCAAACATATCCATTATATTTGTAGCAGAAATTTAAATGAAACTAATAGTGCTGTTCCAGGAGACGAAGGAACATTCCCCTATAGTAAATGAAGAAGAAATGGTCATTTCTGAATTCCGTCCAATTAGGGCGTATAGTTTTCTTGTAAGGTTTCGGAATTTTTCGAGCGAGTGTCAAAGGTGTCTGAAAGTGAGTCTTTTATCAAAAATAATACCGAAGTATTTCATAGACTCAGACCATGGAATTAAAGTGTCGTATAGGGTGGATGGAGGGGAGGGGATTTTCTTTTTAATGAAGATAACAGCAGCTGATTTTTCTACGTTGATTTTTATTTTCCAGGTGCTGAAATAATTTTCTAGTAATTTGAGATGAATGTTGGGGGGTTTGTAACTCTATTGAGGGTTTTTATACTTGGCTAGCACAGCAGTATCATCAGCATAAAGATTGATGCTTGTGAGTAAATAGCTCTGAATGTCGTTTATGAAAATATTAAATAGTATGGGTCACAGCAAAAAGCCCTGAACTATGCCATTTTTAATTATTAAAGAGTTTGAGAAGGAGTAAACCTGGTACTTTAAACTGTAAAGTTCTTTCCTTGGCTTAAAAATAGATGAGGTGTATGAGGGGGAGGGGGAAAATGGTTTGTGATAAGTTTGTATATTAGTTGGTCAATCTACACTCTGTCGAAAGCTTTTTGAATATCTAGAAAGACAGCACCTGTGGATTAATTTTTTTCAAGGCCTTGCACTATTGTTTCTGTTAAATTTGAGTAAAGGATGAATAGTTGATAGTTGTTTAACGAAACCGTATTGATTTGGAGATATAAAATTTTTTGTGTCTTTGAAGGATTTTAATTTGTTAAAGATGATAGCTTCTGTGACCTTACTGAGAGAGGATAAGAGGCACATGAGTCTGTAGCGGTCCGGTGAATAGGAGTCTTTTTCAGGTTTAAGTATGGGGAAGATGACTGATTTTTTCCAAGAGTTAGGGAAGTGTTTAAGTTTTAGTATTTTGTTAATTAAGTAAGTAATTATAAAGATGATTTTGAGGGAAAGGTTTTTAAGTATCTTATTAATGATTTCATCTTTGCCAGGTGCCTTTTTGGAATTTACTTTTTTGATGTAGTCTAGAACTTCATCTGGGCAGGCTGGTTCAAAAAAAATGTCAGTAGGGTAGAGAAAAAATTCGTTAATTACTTCAATTATTCGTGTTGGTTTTGAAATTGTTAGGGCGGGTTCTTTTTAGAAAATTAGTGGCTAGGGCCTCTGCTAGGATATTGGCTTTTTGAATATTAGTACTGCTGTGCCTTTGTCAGCAGCAGTCACATGATAATTTGAGTGTTAGTCTGGGCAGACATTTTACTCCGGTTTCATTTATACTGTAAGGTAGGAAGTAACAAGTAGTTTACTACGCACCGAGGCGCTTAATTTAAAATAGGGTGAGTATAGAAGGGAGAGAAGTAAAAGGTTTTATTCATTATATTTTTTGTTGCATATATATATATATATATATATATATATATTTCATTTTTTTTACCAGTAAAGTTGTATTATTTTTTTATTTATTAGTATATATATATAATTTTTTTTACCATCCGTAAGATGTATCAGTTTTTTTTTTAATTTAATTTTTGTTTTGAAAGTAGAAAGTTTAAAGATAGGGAAGGGAAAAAATGAAGTCTTTTCTGAAGAAAGGATGTAGAACCTGAGATTGAAGTCGCGGACCAAAAGGCGATGCATGAATCAAGGATGATGGCTTTGGGGTGAAACTGGTTGAATTAAGGTTGAAAGCTGGTTGAATGGAACAATTTAGGTTAATTAGTTGGGCGAGGTATTAAGGTGAAGTGTGTGATGATAAAAGAAAAAAAAGGAGGGTGTAGGTTAAAATAATTTTGGCAAAATTCATATGGGTGGAAGCCACAGTTGTGAGCGAAGATGGTTTGAGCCTGTATGAGTGTGTTTTCGTGAAAGTGGAGGGTGTTGTAAAATCTGCGTGAAAGGTAATCTATGTGTGTTTTAATGAGTGGAATTTTAAGGTCATTGTGAATAACTGAGTTACGAACATACCAGGGCACGTTGACAATAATTCGTAGGATTTTGTTTTGGAGGATTTGGAGCTTTTGAATACGGGATTTAGCGGTGTGACTCTAGACCGAGGAAGCATAGAGAATAATGGGTCTAATGACTTGTTTGTAGAGTAGTATTTTATTTTGAAGTGAGAGACAAGAGTTCCTGCCAATTAGCGGAATACAGTTGTTAATTTCCCCCCAACATTTATCGGAGATATTTTGGATGTAAGGTTTGAATGTGAGTCTGGAATCCAGGGTGAGCCCGAGATACTTAACTTCGGAGCTCCAGTCAATGTTACAGTTAAATAATTTGAGTTTTTTGGAGGGAGGGGGGCAATTCCTTTACGGAAGACTAGGGCTTTGGTTTTGGAAGTGTTCACAGCAGTGCGCCAAAGTGTGAACCATTGTTCAATTTTATTAAAGTGAATTTGTAATTTTTTGCAGTGTTGATGTTGGATGATGTTTTTGGCAGTGTTGATGTTGTTGGATTGGACGAGGATGGCAGCTTCGTCTGCGAAAAGACAAAGACTGGAGAATCTTGTTTGTGGGAAATCATAAGTTTGGAGGGAGTAGAGGCAGGGAGTGAGGACAGAGCCTTGTGGAACTGCGACAGATATACTACCTGGTTGGGAAAGTTCATTGTTGATTTTGACTTGAAAGGATCAATTTTTAAGAAATGAGTTAATGATTAAAATTAAGTATGGGGGGGGAGTTAAGTTGTATGAGTTTTGAGATGAGTCCATCACGCCAAAGGCGATCAAACGCTTTTTTAATGACTAGAAAAATGCCAATAGTGATTAATTTGTAGTTATAACCTTCGGTGATCATATTGACCACGCGAAGAAGCTGATGGACCGTGCTACACTTGTGGCGGAAGCCAAATTGTGCATTAGGTATGTGCCTTTGTTTGAGTCAAGGATTATGATATTAGGCCTTTTCTTTTTGAAGAAATTTGTGGTTTGCCAGAGGGAGTATTCCTGGATGTTGAGGGCTTTTAGTCTTGCATTCCAATTGTCCTTTTTGAAGTTTTGGACTCCTCTTCGTTTGGGCAGAGATTCTATTGAATTATTTTTAATGGCTGGATCCAGGGTTCCTTTGTAAACTTTTCTAATTTTTCTTTTAATTTTTTTGATATTTTGGGGGTGTATGTTGAGTTATTATTGTTGATTGGTGAGAAGGCTTGCTTGTATGCATTTATGATAGTACCTGCTAATTCATCAATTTTGTTTTCTATTTGGTGTGTGTGTGTGGGGGGTGATTTGATGTTGATGTAATCAAAATAATTCGTATCATTTTATATGTAGGTGGAGAAATCTGACCAGTGTAATTTAAAGTGGTAGGGTTGTTTGGCTTTTGAGATGAGGAATTTGAAGTTAAGTATTATTGGGTTATGGTCAGATGAAAGCTCCAGAATTGCAGTGAACTTAAAAGGGTAGTGAAATTCTCTGATGAGTGCAATATCTAGTGTGCTTGTAGAATTAGGTCCAAATCGGATGGGGGGGAGATGCCATTTGTAAGTCGAGTTTGTCTGCTAATTTTTTAAGTTCGATGCCTCTGGTGGAGTTTTTCCTGCAGTTCCAGTGATTGTGTGAGGCGTTAAAATAACCAAAAGTCACACAGTTTTAGTTTGTTTAAAGGACATTTTCTAGATCGAGAGTGAAAAATCTACGGTCTGAGGATGGGGGAACATAAACAGATGCTATTGAGACTAGGTGATTATTAGATGGGGTTAGGGGGATGATTGTAGCTTCGATGGGTTGGAACGGTGCGGTAATTTATAGGTGGTGTTCGATGCTATTTTTGATGAGAATCATGGTTCCTCAGGATGATTAGTTTTCAATTATATGGTCGTCTCTATAACTTGTATAATTTACCATATAGATGTTACTATTGGGTCTGAGTCTGGTTCTTGAATTAGGATAATATCGGGGAGTACTTCTCAACAAAAACTCGAGCTCCTCCATACGAGCTAATACTCCGTTTGCTTTCCATGAGAACAAACTGAGGCCAGAGATATTGGGGGTATTAAAATTATTAATTGCATTATACATATGATTCAGAGTCTAAGAGCGACTCAATTAGGACATATTTTTTATTTTCATCATTTTTTACCAATACGAGTCACCAATTCAGGCAAGAGAGTTGAGTCACCAAGTCAGGCAAGAGAGTTGAGTCACCAAGTCAGGCAATTTGTTTACTATGTCTGCAAGGATGAGAAGTAGATCTATAGATTGCGTAAAGTTTCCTTCTTGCCTAGTTTGCGAAAAGTTAGTTAGGACCGTAATTTCTGTTTGGTCTGGCCTCGTTTTGTGTGGAAGTTTCCGATTCTCTTTGTGGCGCCATTTGTTGGCGTGGAGAGTTACTAGCTGCTTGAACATATGAGTAATTATTGGTCACTTTATTATTGTTTATTGTTTCTAAAGTTAGTTCCGCCTTTTGGGGGGTTGGGGGTAACTTGGACATCGGGCGCATGAGGCCATATGCCCTTGTGTTTCACAATTTATACAGAGGGGATTTTCTTGCTTTTCTTTAATCACGCAATCTCAGTTAAAATATGCGTCACAGACCTTGAGGCATCTGGAGGCCATTCTGCAGTTTTCAGAGGAATGATAAAATTTTTACAGTTATAGCATTGCGTTATGCCTCTGCCTCTGTTTCCCTCGATTTCGACGGTCAGGTAACATAATCTATCTACTCCATATATTTCCTTTGCTGATTTCTCAGTTCTTGGGATGGTGACTAAAAAGATAGGTTGAGGGTCGCTTAGATCTGTGATTGTGTACCTGTTCAACTTTTTGAATTTCGAAAGCGAGTTCAGTTAGTTTATCCGCTATGTCTTGTATGCAGGTATCCCTCGGTAATCTTTTGACGTATACCTTGATTGGTCGCTCCCAAATCGGTCTGATGATATAAATTTCATATTTATTATTTTCCAGGGTTGTGTTAGTTGCTCTATATTCGTTATTTGTGTAAAGTTGTAATCCTTCCAATGTTGTAATTATTTCAGGACGAAATAATGAACAGCCAGGATGGTTTCAGGAACAAATATTATTTAATGCTCGACACGTTCCACAACACAAGACAGGATACAAATACATAAATAAAACACAGATTCACGAACATCACTCCATCGTTCTTTTTAACCACGTCTTTCACCTTCGATCGCGCTTGCGCTCGCTAGTCGTCCTGCTCACCAAAAAGAACATGTGGCGCCATCTGGCTACCGTTTAATAGTTACATGGAAGGTAGTGGTAAATTACAGTGTTACAAAGCTTAATAAAGTCGCCTGAGAGGCGAGTTCTATGGTTAAAGAATTCGGAATTTAAAAATTTGAGTTGATCTCCGTTATTTTTTGTTATTTTCTTCATGATGGGGGGAGGTAGGGGTGGGGAGGATTTTAACCTGAGTTCTCATTGGTTGTTGGTTCGGGTGGTTGTGCGAATCAGAAACTTCGTTAGATAGAAGGTTTAATTTTTGAAATTTATTAGCTGTGTTTATTAAATTTGGAGTTGAAATTTCACGGTAGTTTGTTTTTGAGATTTTTCTGTTTGT
>BMAW01012181.1:0-31646 GCA_019974015.1 Nephila pilipes | reverse complement strand
ATTTCGCTTTTTTCACCATTTCCGTCAATGGTTGTAATGTAAAAATCATAACGCATCCCGCATTGTAGATTGCCAATGGTGTAAGTGTTGATGTCTCCAAATACCTCTTCAGATTTCCAAGAACCATACTCTTTCTTGTAGGAGATGATGTAACCTGAAAATAACGAATTTGCAATTAGAATGACATGTTAATTGCTGTGCGAGGCTCCTTTTTATTTTTCGTAACTTTTTTTCCTAAGCAGGATTTTATTCTGTTTTATTGATCCGGTTGGAACCTATTTTAGGGGGTTACTTGGCGACGTGAAAATTTTTGGCGATAAATCGCTATGATGTTAACTTTTTCCAGGGATACCTATTTTCTGGCAAACCTAAAACTCCCGAATTTCAGATAGTCTCTTCATGCTAGATTGGATACGATTGTGACTTATCATTATGTGCCGCGAATTTTGAAATTTAATTGCTTTGAGAGATTTGGTTTTGGTGAAAATAAGAAGTAAATTAAGCATTAAAAATATTAAAAATTCGAATGAATTCCGTTTGAAAGGAGTATTACGTGATTTGTTTCGTAAACGTGGTCGACAACGTTTCCTCGCCGAAGGATTCAGACTTTCCTTCAGAATAAGGTCGGTGCGTTAAGAAGAAACGTGGTCGGAAGTCAAGAGTATGTTAAAAGCATTGGAAATGGGTCATTTTGATAAATTCCATTTTCCTGAAAGGAAGAAGAAAATCAATATGAAAATGTATTATTATTCGAATGATATCGGTTTTAAAGCAGTAAGTTAAATATTGCGAGATTTGTTTGGTAAATGAGGTCCGCACCTTTTTCCTACCCATGGATACAAATGTCCTTTTAGAATAAGATCAATGATTTTTTTCAATTCCTTCTTAGGGTTTTCTTTTATGCAATGCATTTTTACGTGTCTTCGTTACAATTGAAAAACAAACGAAATGGTTGTTCAAACAACACGGCGGCTTGTTTCCATTTGAAAGGGCAACGGATTGGAAAATCCCGCATTTGGCATCTCTTTGGCGTGATTTTGAAAATTGCGCCAAGCAGTCCCCATAAACTCGAATTTTACCATTAGTTTCATACTTTATTCAGTGAACTCATTATCCATTTCCTAAGTCTGTTTATGTAAATACGAAAAGGTCGAAGTGTACTTCATTTTCGAATTAAGTCTAAATTGTGTGAATTTGGATGCTATCGAAAACGGGGGATTGATACTATGAAGCTGTATTACTTCTTTTTGAAGAATATCACCCAACCACCCCGTCACGTGGATTGAAGTTACTATCATTTTTGTTCCCAGGAGACATTCTCTTCCTTACTAGGATGTGAATCGCTCTTTCAGATCTCATATCTGCCTCGCAGTTGTAAATCTCGGTTAGATGATGATGTCGACACCTCAGCTGACACCCATGCTCTACATCCAGGCCAGCGGGCAAGCTTTTAATCCCGACACATTGAACATGCAACAACTTCCTATAGGCTATGGGTCTTTAGGGGAATCAGGAGTCCCGCTCGGACATGCTGCTCTGTTGAAGTATTGCAGGCCACAAGGGTTCAGTGCCATGACCACACGGTTTTTGCTGTCGTTACGCTGATTTAACTTGATTGATTGAATGATTGTAAATTAACGTCGCACTGAGAAGCAACACGAAGGCTTTTGGGGAAGGATATCGTAATTCTGAACCTCAGTCAAGTGACGAGGCCGACAAATGAACTGACACCTCCATTTCCGATCCTGCACACCACACCGACCGGAGGACACGGAACTCAACAGATTTAACGTGCATCATTCCCATTACATGACGAGTCTCATGTGGAATCACGACAACCCTAGCTGCAAGTTTGCGACCATAATTACTAGGCAACAGTGGCCACACACAAATTTAACTCGGAGCATGGTTATTTAGATTTGAGATAATATTTAACTTTTCTTATTATTTAACAGTATACCTGATTCTTACTGTATGTGAAATTAATAATAAGTAATTCATTAAATTGGAAAATTTAAATGAATTTGATTGAATTGTATATATCTCTAAATGGTCGAAGCAGGACTTATGTAGACGGGAATTAATGAAGTGCAGTTAATAGAATTGTTGATATACACATATATAAGCAATGATGACTTTAATATGATAGTTTAGTTAGAGTATGTGGAGAGAGAGAGAGAGAGACAATGGAAGCTATAAACGAAGGAATATTGAATGCATTGACAAATGTAGGAGTGATATATTTCCGAGAAGAAATGACATAGTGTCAGTGACGGACTCTTATCTCAAAGTCCTGTAACTTTTAGACCCTGATTGGTTCCTATCAGATAACTAAAAGTTATTAAAAAGGGTGATAAATTTAAAAGAGCACCCTTTGGTTTTTCTTATTACCCTAAACTTTAAAGGAAGTGGCAACTATTCTAACACTGAAGTACCATTGTCTGAACCTTGCTTAAGCGTGGGAGATAATTTCCAACACTGTTGGACTGTTACAATTTTATTTGAGAAGGAAAACAGAAATGGAAACGCACAAAGTTACTTAATCCTGTGATTTTTTTGATAAACATAATTTGATTCAAAAATTTTTACATGATCATTCTTTACAGCACGTGTTGAAAATGTTTGCCACCATTTCGAATGCAAACTCGAACACTTCGAGCCAAGTTTTTCGACACACTTCGCAACATTGTTAGTGTTATTGACGAGATTTCTTCAGTTATGATTTGTTTTAATTCATCGATGTTTGCAGGACTTCTCTGGAAAACCATTTTTTTGAGATAACCCCACAAAAAAATCTAACGGAGTGAGGTCTGGTGACCTTGGTGGTCAGAGTCCTACTGAAATTAAGCGGTCATTCAAGAATTCCTAAGGCTCTTTCATTGTTAGGTTTGACGTTTGAACAGTGGCTCCGCCTTGCCGAAAACAGCAGTAACTGTTCTGCATCTCAAGTAAAGCAATAAGAGTTTGAATCATGTCCAGATGAGCTTCGAAACTCATTAAAATCAAAGAATTAGGTCATGCAGATGCTTATTATTATTATCATTCATAATCTTACAAAATGAACTTTAAAAATAAGAAAAATAATAAAAAAATGTTGAAAGAAGCCGACGATTAATTTATATCATTTCCGCTGAATCGGATTAAGAATTACTAATGATGTTCAAGCGAATTTATGTTTAAGCAAGATAAAAAAACAACGTTTTTATATGGTAGTAAAGTTTATTAAAAAATATGTAAGTATTAGTTAAAACTTTGTAAAAACCCTCATATCTCTCTTGTCTTTAAGATCACTCTCTCTGCGAAATTCCATATATCTCCCACAGATGGCGCCAGGTTACTACACAAATTACTGTTTTAAAAATAAATCATTGAAATATTAGTTAAAACTTGTCGCAAATGTCTAACTATTGCATTGTTAGGCGAATAAGAAAGATTCCCAAAGTTCCAGAGCTCTAGCTTAATGGGAAGTTGGTCAAATTAACGATCGAAAATTTGATGACACACACACACCAAGTAAAGTTCAGAAAAACGTTTTAAAAACGAGTTTTCGCATTTAGAAAGTGAAAAAAAAAAAAAAAAAAAACCCTCGATACCCACATATTGATAATAGATATATTAAACTAATGATGACGTTGAAAGTCTTGCTACATATATTACAGATGTGGATAACACAAAAGACAAAGGGTGTTCTTTTAAATTGATCACCCTGTGTATTAAATGTTGGATTCTGTCGTATATAATATGTACCTGCAAATACAGTTAGTTAATGATTAATTGTTGATTACTCAGAGATCAAAATAAATTAATTTGGTTATCATAACTGAATAGCTTTCTATTCATTAAACTATTAATTAGTGACTATATAAATATGATTTATAGTGGAAAGTGAAACAAATATTTTCGAGCCATTGCACGTTTATTTTGCCTTCCTTTAAGATTTGGACCTAAAACAGCCATACGCATTAAAATCAATCATCAGAGCTTTTATTCAAATCATTTTTAATATACAAAATATTAATGTGCGATTTGGAAACAAGAAAAGAATTTTTAACATAAGCTTACATTTAAAAATGAATGTATGTGAAACTCTTTCAGATAAATGCGATAATTCTTAATGAATAAAAAATTAATCACCTATTAAAAATTTAAGAATAATTAAATCAGATTAAATTGCTTTTGATTTTATATTCAAAAAGTAAGTCTAATTTATCTTATTCATAGCATATTCGTTTTCCCATGTGTATGTGTTTGTTGGTTACTGAAATAAAAATAAGGTATTGATTGATTAGTTTATTAACCTCCCACTAGAAGCAACAGAAGGCTACTGGCAACGGACCACGCAACTAAGAACTTTGGTCAAGTAACGAGGTCAAAACCTGAGCTGATACCTCCCTCTCCTAACATCCACAACACACCTATGGGAGGACTTTGAGCCTCGATAGATGCATTGTGCATCAACTCCGACAGGTGTTTTGTGGCTTCAAGATTCGAACCCACGACTCAACGGAAACAACGCAGGTTGAGAGTCCTAGACTATGACTACTAAGCTACCAGGACCCCCCCCCCCACAAAAGGTTAAAAGATTTTGTTGAAGATCTTTTCAAAGATGGCTGCTTTATATTTACATCCACAAAAAATAATTTAAAAATTTCTATGCTACTATGGGATGACAGTTACACCTGTGCTGGGCGCTTTCAAATTCACCCTTTTGAAATTCTAATTTTGGGGGTCAAATTAGAAGATGAACTCTCTAATCATTTCCCAAATGTGCTGTAACTTTATAAGATATATTTAAATTTGTATTTTTTCTCATGATTTTTTCGACATAATAACTATTTGAGGCAAAAATAAATATATCGGGGAGTCGTGTATTTAAATGACATCTGATTTGATTTAGAAGAGGATGTGTCGAAAACAAAGCTAGAATCAATGGACAGTAATAGTACAGCAGATAATTCTATAAAAGCATTTTACTTTTCTGTAATTGCATGACTTGAAAATATATTACAAAGTTTTCGTGTGGTGTTTATTTAATCAAATTTTACAAGCCCCACTCCCCCAACAAATACATAAAAACGTTTTTAACATACAGTTTAATAGATGTTTACAATTTTTAATGGATGCTAAAGTAAATATTTTTTTACATTTATTTATGTTGAAAATTGAATTTTCAAGTATTAATAGAGTCTTCAAATGATTGTTGAAAATCTTTTCAACGATGCTGTATAACATCTGATATCGAATGTCCATTTAACAAGAATGATTTAATTATTTGAATATTTTCTGAGTAAATTATATCTCTGAAAATTGAAATTTGATTGATAATTGCATTTTTAAAATAAAATGTATAAAAACTTTGGTGTATGCCAGAAGTATGTACTATTACAAAAAAGTTGAAGGCATGATATTTACAGTAAAAAAAAAAAAAAAAAAGCATGATATAAACGTTCGTGCTGCCATCTATTAGTTAAAGTTACTATTAATAGACAAAATCGTAACATATTATACAGAACATTGACATTCGTGACATTTCAAAACAAAATCATTAGAATGACAAATTAGCATTAAAATTAAAATATAGTACACTAATAAACGTAATTAATAATATCAATATGGTTGCTTTTCTGTATAGTATTAAGAATACATATAATCTGATATTTTGATAAATAATTTTTTTATTCGATATTAAATGAAGTTAAATATTATTAAGAAAGTTATACATATAATTTGCTGCTATAGCTTAGAAAACAAACTATGCATACAATTTTGAGATCGAAGCCCTTCCAATTTAGAATACTTTTTTTTGATCAAAATAATTATTACAAATTCATCAAGTATTCTTGTGTTTCTTAAAGACTATTTTACGTTGTTACACTTTGTGTTTTCTTCTTCTTTTTTTTAATTTGGAAAAGTAAGTCAAGATATTTGATAAAATAAACTTTCACTCATAATAGATACGACATATTAATAAAACCAATTTTAATTTGTTTGTGCTGCCATCTAGTATAATAATTTGCAACTAAACACTTAATTCACAAGATTTTTACTTCATCGTAAATTATTCGAAATTGTAATATTAATCAATAAAGAAATTTAGTTACTAGTGAACTTTATTTGTACTGTTTTAGGTCACTTCCTGTAATTAATGGTTAAGCATTTTAAAAGGAAAGACATCTCTCACAATTTTCTTAAAAAATTCGTTTGTAATCAAAATATATTTTCCTTCAACAATCAGGCATAGTATAACACTTAAAATTTGTATTTTTTATTTTTATTTTATGAGACAATACTCTATACAGCTCAGAAAGGAAAAATAATCCTTTTGAATACAGATGTAATAGTCTTTTTTATTTAGAAAATAAATTTTTAGTCAGTGTTCAGGGAGATATGCATGTATATCAGTGATTTATAAATTTTTAACTATGCACTTACTATTTTAGAGAAGAGCGAAAAAAGTTTTAATTTTAAATATTTAAAAGTACACTTAAGTATTAATGAACTAACAAAATGAAACTGTGACTTTTTGCTCGAATGAAGTGTGAAAAATAATTCCAGTAAAGAAAGTGTTTAGTGATACTACGTATGTTTCTAAAAAAAAACCTATCGACTTTTATTTATGCTAAATTGCTGCAAAATAAGTATATAAAAATTACTCAGAGAAAAAAAAACCCATTGGATGAAAAATGAAGCAAAAAGAATTACTTTTTTGGCATGAAATAAATTACCATTTTTAAATTTTTTTTATTTAATTAGTGTAATGGCACAGTTCTCACATCAAATTGGATTTTAAATTTTCTGCTTTTAATCAAATGACTTTTTTTTTAAACTTTCCATGATTTAAAAACTAATTAGTTAAAAGTTTTTATGTTAATTTTCTGAATCTAATTGATTTTTTTTTTGCGTGAGCTAAACTTTAAAAGAAAAAAAAATGTAGTAACTATTACTTATTTATATTAATTCCTATTTGCCCAAATGTCTAATTTGTGAGGAATCTTGATCGATCAGATGAAAAAATATTTGCTAATTAATTTAACAAAATTATATTTCATTACGAATATTAAAGAGAACGCACTTAGCCACAGCGTAATTGCATGATACTTATTACATTTCATATATTTGTTCTTAAAATGCGATACAGTTTTATCACAGTATTTCTTCAGTATTTATAGGAACAACAAATACAATATTTTGCGTTGTTATAATTTAAATAATTTCATCATTACAATGGAAACGGAAACTTTAATTATATTGTTTGATAGATCCGAGAATTTAAAAAAAAAATGTTTTAATAAATAACATGTAATCTGCAGCAGCTTTATATCTCAGTATGAGCCTTACAAGATATAGATTGTGATAAGTTATGTTATTTAAATAACACGAACACTAATTCAGTTCTAATAATGATTTTAGGCAGGGTAATAAAAACTATATAGCTCATTATGGAAACAGTTTAAATTAAAAATATTGTCATACAACCACCTCGTTGAAAAGAAAAAGATAATCGTTTCTGACACTTAACCAATGGAAATCTGCGTTTATATATATAGTCATATTTTCTTTAAGTTTCCAGGTATATTAGAAATTGTCCAAGCCACGATGATGCATAGCGCTCACATTTTCCCGTCTTACGCGAAAAGTGAGTGTCGTTTATAGAAAGGAGACTATAGGAAGTAACAGCAGAAAGTTTTTATAATTTAGAAAAAAAGATTTCTCGATATTTTACTAATTCAGCATTTTTTTGAACTTCGAAATGCTGACAGGTAAAATAATATTAGAGCTGTCCGAATGAAATGTGGACACACGTGATAACGTCTTAAGCAAAAGAGAGATAGCAGCACCACCATTTAAGGTTATAAGAGAACGTTCGAGATGTGTTTCACATTTTGCTTACCTATTCATGTGCGGGCATTTTAATTAAATGTCTTAACTTTTGTTAAAACTAATGCGTCCATAACAGTAGCATGGATTTAATTTGCTGAAGGGGGACTTAATATGGATATTTATCTTTGAATGGTGGATGTTTATGGTGAACACTGTTTAGGTCATAAAGCTATAAAGATATAGTGCAAAAGGTTGAAAGATGGACATCAATATAGGATCTGCCAAGACAAGGACAAGCAATGCCCGTGATCGGCATTGAATCCATTGCAGATGTTGATGAAATGGTTTGAGATAATTGAAGACTCGTAACTCCTATACAGCCCTGAATAAAGGAACGACACAATCAATCGTCCTCTACATCTGAAGTACTGTAAGGTTTGTGTGCAATGGAAACCGAAACATCTTACTCAGTTTTCACAAGACGTGACATTTGATTCATTTTAACAAAGATCCCGCATTTATGAAACTCATCATTGCGTTAGACGAATGGTGGTGTCACCATTACACAACCAAATCAAATACACCGAATATGCATAGGAAACACTCTTCATCTATTCCACCGAAAAAGGAAACTTCAAGGAAAGTGGTGAAAACATTTTTTTCTATTACCATTGTCCACTTTTGACGGAATTCCTGTCACAACATTACATTTTAAATTCTGCACAAACTGCAGTACTCTCAAGGAACTTTGTAGATCAATCAAAAATAAAACCCAGGCCTGGTCTCTCACACCAAAAGATCTTTCGTGATTATAGTCTATCATATGTCTGCAGTGAAGCCCAGAAGATCATACACAAATTCTGTAGGGAAATTTTGGAAAACATAACATACAGCCCAGATTTATCACCGTGTCATTTTCACATTTTCGGATCATTTAAATTTTTTTTTTGACATAAACGTTTTCATTAGCATTAAAAAGTGAAGGAAATGCTGCAAGATTTCTTCAAAAAACATCCTCGCTCATTCCACACCAAAGACATTGATCTGGTACCGAAGCGATGGGACAAGTGCTTACAATTATGGCTATTCCTTTTAAATTTCTAACCAAAGTATTATTTTTTTCAAATTGTTCGCGTTTCATTTGAGCAACCCTTATAAATTGCAGAGTAAAACAAAGATTTGCACAACTCAGAAGTGAAAGTGAAAGTAGAAAAAAGAAAAATAAATAATAATTTAGAAGTAAATATAATATAGTAAGAAAATAGTGTTAGCTGTGTAAAATGATTCCACACACACAATTGTGCTTACAAACACATACACACACTAACAGACATAGGCATAATTATATTGTAATTGATCAATTTACTGATGCATAAAGCGTCTAAATAGTTGGTGAAGCCGATACTAATCCAAAGGGAACTTGTAATGTTGCTTTCAAGCGCTTTACCTAGTGGTCGCCGGAGGAGTGAGGACTACTGGAGCTCCAATACCCAGCAGTCCAAGCGGAGGAGCTATGTAGTAAACTTGGTGTTTTGCCACGAGACTTATGTGGATCTGTATTATTATGTCAAAACTTAATTGTTTGTCATTGAGCTGTTGTATCCTTAAATCTAAGAATGTATTCGTTATTTTGATAGTTTTCACTTACTTATCTCTGTTAACCCTAACAGAATGCACAACATGGCGCCCATGGTTCACACTTACTATACTAGCAAAGATACCATGATCGGCATATAATTTGGGTTAAAAGTCCTCGACTAAGAGTTATTATCTGTGTAACTCTTTTGCGATAGCAGGAAAACAAAATTAAATATATTTGAATTTTAATTCATTTCATGATATTTACTTTTCTTTCCTGCTAATCTTGTTTACATTTATTAAATGATCTTTTTCAAATTGCTTGAAAAGAAACCAGAGTTAACAGAAACCTGAGTGATTTAGTTCTTTTTCCCCAACCTCTATACAAATTTTAACACGAAAAAACAGGCATTTTGTAGAAAAATATATATTAGCTTTACTTTTTCAGTACATTTAGACCAACACACCATTAGATAGGAATGTTCCTCTACTTTCTTACTCGTATCAGATGAAGATGTACTTGGTATAAATTCCCTCAAGGGCTATCATTTAAAGCTTACATTGTCTAGAAATGAGCTTTCATGGGAATATACTATTACGAGAGCTTTTAACTGTCCCAATGGGGTCGTATTTGTATGGATTCTGTTGAGGTTTATACGGGTATCAAGTTATACATGTATTTTATACTCTCATTGTATTTATTATTTATTTTCAAAATTAAATGACTCTCCTACTGGATAAACTTTAAATTGATGCTGCAATTTTTTTTTGTCAAGTGGTATTAGTTAAAATAAAAAAAAAATATCGGACAAGAACACTGAGCAATTATTTGTATTTTTATGTTTACGAAAGATGATAGCTGGCTTTAACTTTTAAACCTCACATACATGTACAATTATATTTGACGTTATTATTTTATATTTGTTGATAGCTCAAATATTCATGAAAATTTAAATAAATTTCACAATATCTGACAATATCCTATCAATTTAATTAATTTTTTGTTAAAAAAAAATTAAAAAGAATAAATTATTTATGTTTGTATTATAGAAAATTATTAAAAGTATTTCAAATTTATAATTAATTTTATTCTCTATATTTGCTATATTTTTCCTAATAAAGTTTTAAATTTTAATTTTTATTTCTGGATTTGTTTTTTAAAACATTTTTCTGTATTTCACTTGGTATGTGTGCGTTTGTATCAGTGTGTCATCAAATTTTCGATCGTTAATTTAACCAACTTCCCATTAAACTAGAGTTCTGAAATTTTGGGAATCATTCTTACTCTCCTAACAATGCCATATTTAGACATTAGCGGCAAGTTTTGACTAATATTTCAATATTTTTTTTTAATAATGTAGTTTGTGTAGTAACCTGGCGCCATCTATGGAAGATATATTGAATTACACAGAGAGAGTGATCTTAAATACGAGAGATATGAGGTTTTTACAAAGTTTTAACTAATATTTCAATATTTTTTTTTATTAAACTTTGAAACCATTTAAAATCGTTGTCTTAAAAATCATTATTTTTTTTTATCTCGAATTATTTATATTAGTAACCTTTACTTATAATAATCTATTTTCTTATGAATATTTTAATTCTACTTTTTGAATGTAGAGGGCATTATGAATTTTTTAAAACTTTTTCTAAGAATTGCGAATATCTCCTTTCTAGAATACTGTTAACAGTCATCGTGATTCGATAATTTTTAGAGTAAGATTTTAATTTAATTTTTTCTAACTTTTTATATTTTCCATCAGTTTATTGAAATAATTGAGTTTAATGTTTTTGTGCTGTACTTTTATAACTATCCTTATCCTTTCTAGTACTAAATTTTTATTGATCAAAAATTTGTCTTTTTTAAATTTTTAATTTGATTTTTGGTTTTTACTAGTATTTCATAAAGTAATTTCTTAGTGGGACAGTTAGCTCCATAATTCTGGAATAGATATGCATCACAACCTGTTACCTGTGAAGGCAGTTAATTAAATTTTATCCATATTTCTTTTTGTTTACTATGATTTCATTCAAATTCTAAGAATTTAAGTGTCTATTTATGTACTTTTTCTAATGATATATATATATGCATATTTAGAATATTAGTGAAAAATATACAGTGAACAATCTGTACATAATTTTAAACCTTATTTTTCTTCTTCCTCTTGAGCAGGACACACGTTTTAAAACTAAAACTTCTGAACTGAGATACTTAAATGGAAATATCTATGATAAATTGAGATCTTCCATTACTATTAAAATCTGATGTCTAAGAATTGTAACTGTCAAGTATTTATTAAAATATAATACAATAATGCATTAAATATGAATTGTTAGTTGGCTATAATTACAATGCACATTATTAGTAATATAAATTACTAATACTTATGTTACATAACTGATAGGTATATTGCTGATTCATACACATAAATATAAATTGGAAATAGCAAAAGTCAAGAAGTACCACCTATTATTAAGTGGGAAATTTTTTCGTTCACCTAAGTGCAACAACTCTATATGGCATTGACTCAATAGATTATCGAAAGTCCTCACAAGAAATATTTTCTCCTATCATGTCCATAATTGCGAAAGCATTGCGAGTGCAAGATTTTGTGCACGAACTGACATTTCGATTATATTTAATATATTTTTGTTGGGATTCATGACAGGCGATCTAGATGGCAATAATATTCCCTGGAACTTGTCCAGATAGTTCCTAAAGCCATTTGCGAATGATATTGGCCTGATGACATAGGGCATCATCATACCGGAAAACTCCATCATTGCTTGTGTACATTCCTTGAATCATGCCCCTTTTCGATTCATTGACGGCTACAGCATTATTTTTGTCTTGTCTAGCTACTGTTGGCGATGAATTACTGCAATTGGCGCAATTCTCTTGCGCAAAACAAGGGTTACCGTAAAGAGGGAGACGGGCATTGGAATTCGAGGAAGAAGGTAATGGGGAAATGCGTCTGTGATTTTGAGCGCAATGTACCACGCATATTGAGAGTTTTGATTCCTTGTGGTATATGTAAATATATGTATATTCGAAATAATTATTGGAGTCTTTATTAAAGAAGGAGAAAAATTACAATTTTCTATATTACTGACTTTTTATTCTCAGATTTAATTTTTTAAATAAGAAATTGCCATTGAGTTATAAAAGTAAGTAACATTTTTATTAAAAAAATCGCAACAATTTTTATGTAATGGTTGCAAATTTCTCAATTGAGATACTTAAATTAAAATTCACGATAAAGATACGATTCATTAGTATATTTCAACCCGTTTACCTTGTCATGGGAAGCGCACTTATCACCAAGTTCATCAAATTTTGAACAATAAAGGTTAAAAGAACAACAAGCGTTGAACAAAAGATCAAGATATGTGTAAAGAGATATTATTGCGATTGTTTAATAAAGTCGCATATTTAAAAGCAATACCAGGGCTTTTCACAACATATGTGGAAACTTTGAGTCTCGACTACATTAAACGTGTGACAACCTCTATAAACGATGGATTTTTAGGGGTATATGGACTCGGAACATGCTTCTCAAATGACGTTTTGATGGTGACGAGCTCAATGCCATGACCACGTGGCTTGTTCAGAAATGGACTCTTTTCCAGCAGATACCACGTGACCTCCTCCAGAGAACGCTGTTGATTGGAGTGAGCAGAGCAAAAAGCAAAACTAACTTTAATTGGAGAACGTTTTTTACTCTCCTGTGTAACCTGTAATGTGTCTTGTAGTGTGATGTGTAACTTAAATGTTGAATTTAAACTGATGTTAATACAATATATTTTTTTACAAAAGAGTGAAAAACTTTATTTGTGTGGATAATTAATCGAACAGTTTTGTTGCAGCTAATAGGAAATTTAAATGCGCCAGCTCCCCGGCACGACAAAAAAGGTTTGTTAAATTTTTATATTCATAATGAATAATTACATAACAATTCTGAATTAAATCGAGAAACGAATTTTGGTTTCTTGACATGTCTAATACTGCCATTACACCGATTTAACTTGATTGATTGATTATTAACGTCGCAATGAGGGGCAACACGAAGGGTATTGGAGAAGGATCTCGTAATTTTGAGTCAAGGTCAAGTGAGGAGAACGCTACTTGAGTTGCTACCTCCCTCTCAAACTTTCCCACCTCACCCTTGGGAGGACTTGGTTTAGTTTTAGTTTTTATTAACGTAGCACTAGAAGCAACACGAGGGCTATTGGCGGCGGACCTCGTAATTTTGAACCACGGTCAATTGACGTGGACGACACCTGAGCTGGCACCCCCCTCTCCTAACTTCCACACCACGCCAACGGGAGGACTTTGGGCCCCGAACAGATTTAACGTTCATCAGCCCCGGCTACACGGCGGGTCCTTAGAAGCCAAGACTCGAACCCGCGACTGAACGAAAACCGCCGGCCGCTAGTCCACGACCTTGACCACTAGGCTACCGCGGACCCTTGGGAGGACTTAGAACCTCGACATATTCGCTACACGGTGGGTCTTTAGTGGCATCAGGACTCGAATCTACGACTCGACGAAAACAACACCGGCTGCGAGTCCGCGACCATGAGCACTAGGCTACCGCTGCCCCACGTAAAATGAGAAAAAGATACATTTGCACAGTTTCCAGTAGTCCAATGTGTATTGATTATTCTTTTCTGAAATTTTATTGAAAGATTGACGTATACAAAATTCTTAATCTCTTCACCATTTATGAATAAAAATAAAGCTATTCTAGAACTCTTTGTGCATATTTTGTTGTACAATAAAATATATTTTAAATATGTTATGTGTAAGGCATAATAAAGAGAAATAAAAGTATCTTTTCTTAGAATATCACTCAATAGGCGATTGTAAACGCTCGTATACCTCCTGTAAAGACTTCAATCACTTAATTAGCCATTCCTAATATAGATGGCAGCACATAGTCGCCTCTCAATAATGCTGTGATACGGTCGGCTGGAGGAAAAGAGTTCCGAAGATTGGCGCGGATGAATCCTATCCGTTGGGACCAGTTGAACGTTGGGTGTGGCAGACGGTAGTAGAACTGTGATGTTTTTTTCGAAGCTCTTGTGTTGAGCGTATGTGATATGTTTATCTTAGCTGTTCAAAATGTTTTATGTGTTCTGTAATATCCGTCTTATTGTGCTGTTCTGTGACGTCGTGTGGTAATAAATTAAAATTTAAAGAATGAAGAATTTTTATTTCGAGTTGAACCCTTCACACTCCCTACCAAAAAATGTGGCCTTGGAGATCAAATTAATTTGATCCAATGAGGCAAATGAATTTTTTTTTCTTTAATTAATTTTATATTCCCAAAATTATTTTAATATACTTTTACCAGAAAAATAACCATTTAAAGAGTCAAACGTATAAAGTTACATTCGAAAAATATTTGCTAATAATAAAATTGTAATAACTTTTTATTCCTATTTTATAAGAGATATCCTTTTAAATTATTACACAGGGTTATTCAAATGATTCCTCTAGTTTCAAAACTCCGTATTTTCAAAAATAAACGACACAAAATGATAAGTAATACATGAATACATAGGAAAACTATAGAAGTTTTATTTTATAAAAAAAAAAAAATAGACGATTCTCGTGTGTTCTTCGTGAAGATAATTCATGAAAGCTGTCTTTGAAGCTTTCAATGTGTTACTTCGTAGTTAGATCGGTCGCATTGGACTAGATGACTTAACGTTACACAGATGGCCTCCTAAATCACCTGATATGGCCCCATGTGATTTCTTCCTTTGTAAAATATAAAGTATTTACTCTTCCATTATCCACAAATTTAGCTGAATTAAACAACGAATTTCTACTGCTGTACAATCAATTACTGCTGACACTTTACAACGTGTTTAGGTGGAATTTACATATCGAATTGACATTGTACATGTAACTAAAAGAAGTTATATCGAACACTTGTAAAAAGAAAAAAATTCTGTATTTCCCCCTTGTAATCATGTATTACTTTTCATTTTTTGTGTCATTTTATTTTGAAATTATGGAATTTTGAGATTGGTTGAATCATTTGAAATATAACCCTATATAATACTTTCAGATTTTGATAAGTTGTTTGATAATCCGTTTAATTATCCAAGAAATCAAATTGTTTTAGAGTTATAAGCTTATTAGGATTGCAATCAACAAATATTACGGTTATCTTTACATATATTACGAAACATTAATCTAAAATTCACATAAGCCATAAAGTTATCACCCATCATAACTAGTGCATGTTCGATACCACTGAAAAATCTTCTCAACTAATAAAAGAATATATTTCGCAGCAAAGCAGAAGAAGTGTGACTTAAATCATAGATCATGGTTAGTAACAAAATACACATCTGTGAATTTCAGTCTTTATTAGAAGCAGCATCTAAACGAATACCAAAACGTGCTGGATAAAGTTCCATAACGTCACCTATAAAATTCTCGCAACTGTCAGTTTTCTTCGAGCACTGCCACATTGTACCAATATATTTTCCACACTTCGCATCCAGAAAAAAAACTCTACCAATTCCTAGAGTGTCTCATGGACCGTAAAAATGAGGAAATATGACGCGTATTTCGGTTTGGTGTTTATTTCTACCAAAACTCACCGTTCGCTGGGCTGGTATCAGCTGTATCCTTTTTCCATTTCAAAGTGACTGATGATGACGTCATGCCTAGGACTTCCAGAGAGGGCGGTCGAGGAGGATCTAAGAGAAAGAAACAAATATTTATGGTTCCTCATTTTTTGTTTCTGATATAGAACATATTTCAACGGAATTGAGAGTTAGGTATGCTATTTATACTTATTTATTAAGATAGGGTATGTAGTCAAGTGTTTAACAGTCAGTATATGCCTTTTGTTTGTATGGAATATGACTATATATACTATTTAATCGGATATATATAGATTCACTGTACTAACCAGAACCCGAATATGTACGATATGTCACTTTTAACTTTTTAGAAGTTGATAATTTATATTTACGAGCGGATATCGTTACATTTTAATTATTAATACGAAATAAAACCGAGATTTCTGGCTAAATTTTATTCGGCGTATTAATTGATCTTATTGTATATTATGTTGTAAATTACAGCCACTATTGTTGACTTCTTCAGAAAACCGTATATTGAAGCAACTTGTGGTTTCGTAAATTTTTAATTGTTATCCCAGAACAGCGTGATGTCTTAATTGCTACTAAAGCAATCGAGATAGAATTTTAACTTCAATTTGCTATTCTTAAGAGTTCTCTACATAATCACTATCCAGAGTTATACATCTTTCTCAGTGTTTCTTGACCTTTCGTAGATCGTTATTGTAGAACTTAGCCAAATGAATTCTATCTTCTCCATTCTGTGGGTCTCTTTATTCTACGGCCTTCTGAAACCGAAAAAATCAGAATTTTATAATAACTATAATTTAGAATATTAAGTACTTTAGGATCAATTAATATGTAGAATAAATTTTATCTAGATATCTCGGTTGTTTCATGGTAATAAAAACATCACAATACCCGTTGTCATAACTACTATATTAAAGACATGTAGAAATTACGTATTTTTTATGTAATTTTTAGTCCTTTCATGGCGAGATGTTATTCTTACGTCAGAAATTTCATATTGTGTTGAATTTTTAACTCATTACTGAATATTTATAAGTTTTAAAAATTATTTAACATTTTTAGAACTAAGAGTACCAGAGCATACAAGAAATTGTGGAATACCACACCTAAGACTGCTTTTTTTGGTGCAAGATACTTCTTCGTATTATTGGTAGAGTTTAAATGTTTTGTGCTTGCCTAATAACGATATTTTAACCATTCTATAGAACTGTAAATACAATTTGCATTTAGGTACTATTTTAAAGAAAACTATTACACAATATAGTTCCAAATTTTTTACGCTTCTATGAAGGTGGCCTAATGCATGCAGTGAATCAAAAATATTTTTTTTTTCTCTGAGAAATACCTAAATTTTAAAAAATAATTTATTATATAAAAAAATTAAAATTTCCAAAATTACAAAGTTCTATAATTTTTACAAAGAAAACGTACAGCAATATCATTAAAAAGTTGTTTCACTATTTTTTGTGCATTTTTTATGTATCTATATTTTGTATATTTGTGGAATATTATCTTCCAAAAATGGTACTCGATGAAATTAAAGAATTGAGGACACTGTGCGCCATACGAGAGGCTCTCTAGGAGAGTTGTAACTGCCTTCCGCGAAGAATGACCCAGGTAT
Source organism: Nephila pilipes (assembly GCA_019974015.1). Classification (NCBI taxonomy): domain Eukaryota; kingdom Metazoa; phylum Arthropoda; class Arachnida; order Araneae; family Nephilidae; genus Nephila; species Nephila pilipes. The sequence continues at coordinate 13,990 of BMAW01012181.1, read as the reverse complement.
AAAGGCTTAAAATTTAGTAGTGAACATTATTATCCGTTTAAACGTGTCATGACATCTTCATTATAAATTGATTTAATGATGTCAAGCAAGTCTGTTTTCTGAGGTTCTTTTTTTTTTCAACCAATTTTTGAAAGCCAACGGTATGACAGGTAAGCGAAATTTCAATTATTCTAAATTGTGAATTTCTTGTGTTAATTTACACAGTATCTAAATAGAAATATATCTAAAAAATCTCGTTCTAATTCAACTGAAAGGGAAAGAAAAACTTTTTGACTAAAATATACTTTTATAGTTTAATGAAATGATTAAAATATTGGATACTTTTCCATTTCGCCGACTCAAATCTCGTATAAACAGACTTTATGGCGACACATTTGGCGTCAAATATCTTTATTGGTGACTTTATCACTTGCGCCCACGAAATGGAAAAACACCAAATATTGTTATTGGGCACACAAAAGACTTAAGCTCTGCGAATGATTTTAAAATATAAATGTCATAAAAAAGAAGGAGTCTTAAATTCGCTATTTTATTTCCCCCCGCGTGTCCTGGTATCCTTGAAATAAGGCGAAACAATAATTTATTGTTGAATTGTCAATTTTGCACTTATTATTAATTGAATTGTCGAAATATGAAAATGAAATATATTGTCAATGTGGAGGATTAAAAAGAAAAATAATAGAAAAAAATTAGCTTAATAATTTAAATTAAAGTCGGATTTAATAAAACAAACAAGTTCATTTATTTTTATTTTTATAAGTAAAATAAAATTGATGTTTTTTTTTTTATCTTTAAAAAAAAAAATTTAGGGAAAAAAAAAAAACAGGATTAAATCGATTTATTAATAATACAATTTATCTGCCTATTAATCTCATTGAAATTTTGCGAAATCACAAATTTGAATTTATTTGTTTTAGCTTATTAAAATAATTAAGGTATTTTTTATTTGATTCGGAATGAAGTAATATCCCATCCAAACGTCTCTATACCATTTTAGCACTTCAAAACATGGGATGTAGTGATTTTCGAAAAGAAATATTCAGAAATTTGGCATAATTCTTAAAAAAAAAAAAGCCTTGAAGTATTCTTTATGGAAATAATCATTACTAAGGGAATTGAAACGCGCAGAATTTATTATTTTAAGCAGGATTTCTACTTTTTATAAAATGTATTTTTGTTAACATTCTTATTGCTTTATTCTTCTATCTCACATACCATAGTGGAAGAAACAGTGTAAAACGACGGTATTTTAAGACGTTTTTCTGAATTTCACTTGGTGAGTGTGAGTGTGTGTGTGTGTGTCATCAAATTTTCGATCGTTAATTTAACCAACTTCCCATCAAGCTAGAGCTTTGAAATTTTGGGAATCGTTCGTACTCGCCTAACAATGCAATATTTAGACATTTGCGACAAGTCTTAGCTAATATTTTCTTTAATAATGCAGTTTAGCCCAAACACTTGGCGCGATTTCAAAAATTAGCACCAAACTTGGCGATTTTTTTTTTTTTTTTGGCTGAGCCTTAAATCCGTGAAACGGAACAGGGTTGCCACATTTGGCAAAATACTGCCAAATAATTCTTGTCGCCAAGGGTAAATCTTTTCTGAATTCTGGTTCCCATTTTTTTTAATAGAATGACTTACAAACTTTCAAATGCATGTTTTGATTTTATGAGTATTATGAATTTCTTAATATGCTCACAAATGTATCTTTTTAAGTAAATTTTAAAGTTAAAAATATCAAACAGTTTTAACTAATATTTCAATAATTTTCTTTAATAAACTTTGCTACCATATAAAAACGTTATTTTTAAAAACGTTGGTTTTTATATCGAATTATCTTTATTTACGATCTGATAAAATTTAATAAATTTATATATATTGCTTTCCACCCCCTTTCAATTAAACATAATTAAAAAAAGCAATATTTTTTAAAAAATTTACATTTAGGTTCATTAGATTTAACATTTTTGAATTCCTTTCCCCCTCCATGTAGAAGTGGAAGTCAAATACGAATGTGAAGCTTTTCCATTCGCATTACAATAAAATGAATTTTGAAGTAATATCTCGTATAATAACTCGTATATGTATATTCTTACGGTAAATATGGGGACTTAGTTTCCATGCAACGATTGCGCACAGGTACGACGCTCATCTACAGATCAGGAGTTCCTAGGTTCAAAACCCGATCACAGCGATGTTAAAAGTTCCATTAAATTTCAATATCCTTTCTAAAATATTCCGGGATATTTTATACGTAGCATTGTTCTCGATTATTCCATGGTGACATATAAAGGCATGTATTTTTTCTCAGACAAGAGTTTCTGCTCATAGTTTATTTATAAGTCCCATTGTCTGTTACCTATTGTGTCTTGGATTTGACCTGTTCTAACATTTTCGCAACAACCTTACCAAAAGAGTTGATAACAATTTTTTTAAAATTTCAGTAATAGTTGAAAAATCATATATAATGTTATTTTATTGATATATCTCAAAAGTTAAAAGATTCAGAATAGAAATTCCCGAAGGTATGATTAATAATTTAATAGAATTAATAAAAAAATATATATATTTATTTTTATTGAATTACATATCAAAGAAAATAATATTAATAAATATATATATGGTATTTTCTGTATCAGAATTTAACTATATAAATAGTAAAATTTTATGATATTATTTCAATTTTTATTGGTAGCTCGAAACTTTTATATCCTTAAAAATTACACTCGCTACATTTTGTACCAATTTGACGTTTAAGTACTTGTTATTTTTTTTTAAAAAAAACGTGTTTCATATCTCTTTAATGTAAAGATTAACTAAATAAAAATACTATAGTATTTTTAAATGCAATTTATTTTATTTTGTATACATGTAATAACAAGTGTTATCTCACGTATTTTCATTTCAATTAACACTGTGAGCTTTCATAGGAAGCAAATGAGTCATGACCTACATAAATTAAATGGAAAATATTTAGGTGAAGTGGAATGAATAGAGTTGATATGAGATAGCTTTCATAAAACTGTGGAGAAATTAATTGCGAGTGTTTCAGTGGTAGAGAGAGTTAGAAGAACTTTACAACGAAAGAGTTAGAAATGTGTCGAAGTTGATAAGAGTAAAGAGATGTGCGACTCAAAGTTAGTGAGAAGTGAACATCTGAATACAGATAGTGAGTCGAGTTCTCAAAACAAGTTATTCTACTTACTAGTGCTGATTAGTTAGTAGCACCAAAGTTCATAATATTAATCTTTAGACTCGGGCGAATGAAAGGATTAATTCTCAGGCGAGATAATAAGCATTTTGAGTAGTGATTATTCCAAGATTCGAATAAACTAAGTTTTAGTTCAAAGGCTTTGTTATCTACCCTGACTATTTTCGTAACAGAAATGATTTGTGCCTGTTTTAAATGTTGGTTAATAATGGTACGATTAAGTAAAAAAAAATTATCTCAGGGATTTGAAACTCTAACAACTGATGTGACGTTAATAAATATCGGTTATAATTATACTACTTTGAACTTTTCTTATCTTGGCGAATTTTGTAGGAGTGATGCATCGCCAGTTTGGCTTAACTTCTTTCTAGGTGATTAATTCAATTGATTGTTTATTACCTTCGCACTTAGAAACAACACGAGGAATATTGACGAGCGACTTTGTAATTGTGAACCTCGATCAAGTGATGAGAATGACACCTAAGTTGGCACCTATTTCTACAAGCTTCCACACTACAAAAGGGAAGACTTGGGGCCTTGACCGTATTTCACGTACATCAGTTCTGCTACACGGCGGGTCTTTGTTTGCGTCAGGTCCCGGACCCGAGAAACAGTTGAAACAAAGTCGGTTGCGATACCATGATCACCAGGCTACCACAATCACTTCATGAAACAATTACGATTAATAGAACACACAGTTCTATCATATATGTTCGCTCAATAGAAATAAAATTGGTGATAATAAGCACTTTATGCGGGGATTATTCTAAAATTCAACTAAACCAAGTTAGAGTTCTAGATTATTTTGCCTGATTACATAGACTGGTCATTTATTTTTGTGATTGTTATTATTTGTGACTGCTTTAAATCCTGGTTAATAATGATTCAATTAAGCAGATGTAGTATTCCCTGTACGTTACTATTTTCTCATATTGTTTGGGAGGAAATAAGAAAGGAAATCAGAATAATGCTAATTTGAACGACAAAAGAATAAACACCAATTACATATCTAAACCGTATTTTTGTGCAAATCTGAATTCAACTAAACACAAAAGGTATTACTACAGTGTTTATTAACAATTCGAAACTTATTAATGCTTTGGGAAAGTAATATTCGTTCAGTTTCTCGCAAAATTTGGAGATGGTTATTAAATTTTGACGTTTAGTTGGTATATCTCAGCTGTGGAAATGTTGGGTCTGTCTCAAACAGGAATATTTTATGAAGAGTTATGGTTAGATTTACTAAATAAACAACGATCTAATGAATAATTCTAATAACTAAAGATATTACATTTATACACCAGTCTACCTTCATATTGAATTTGTTGAATAGCTGATATACATTAGTTTGAGTTTAGCACGAAAAGGGGTATTATATTTTCACTTAAAAGGATCTATGGGCACAAATAGAACCATCATTCCTGATTCCTTGACATTTTTGAAACATGGTCTAGAAATTGCGCTTTATATTATATGAAAGATGTTGACTTTTATGCAATTAAATCTTTTATGCAATAACGAAAGGTTGTAAAATTATGATGATAATGGATGTCTATCAGTTTAGCTAGAGTTAAAATCTGCCCGGAACCATCAGGTTCCATCAGGTGGAACCTATTCCATTTCTGTAGCTTTTAGACCTGGCGCGCTAGTTACTACCTAGTTCCCAGGCCCAGTGGCTGGCGCAACGCTTGGCCCCCAGTTTACTTCTCAAGAAAAATTTATATTCATTTAATGACCCCAGAGAGAGGAATATCTAAGATAATCCATGACGCACGACCGAGTCAAAGTCACATAGAATCGAACTTGGATCGGGAGTACTTGCGTCCAGATATGCTATTCACTACATCAACGTGGCTTCATCTTTAGCGCTATTTTGTATACACAATACAGATTCCGAACAAGAAATTGACGGTGCTCAACCGGAGCAGTAATAAATTGGAATATGACATTCTAGCTTATGTTAACTAACATTTTTCTTTAAAGAAGTGATTCAAATTGTCAACATTTGTTTAAGGAGATACGATTACTAGTGCAAAAATAAGCGAAATACTAACCAGAAAAATTTGATTTACCAAAATCTTTCCCTGAAAAACAGGCCGATGTATTAACTGCACGAATATTAAGTCGAAAGATTATTGCAAGAAATGCTTCTACAATGATTGATTAACATTTGATTCACGTTGAAGGAAGTATTTTGCCATTGTTGTAGTGAATACTTAAATACTACATTTACATATTTTTTATTATATCGATTCATTAGCTTTAGAGAGGTTTCATCAGAAGTAATATATTATGGTGCATTATGTGATTTATATTAAATTAAGGATATATTTTACTTGGATAGTAAAAATAATTGTGTGTAATTAAAGTACTTTAAGTTGACCTAAATAACTAATGAGTCATTGATTATTGATGTCAAAGGCTTTTACGTTCCCACACAGCCGCATTTAAACAAGTGAATTAATAATTTTGACTTTATATTTGAATAAAAAATAGATTGTTTACAATAAAACTTTTTATTTCTTTGTTAAATAAACCAGCGAGTATGAAAGAACAGTCACAACAATACTAATTCAAATTCCAGCACAAATATAAATACTTAATCGCATTTACACTAAGTCAAAACTTAACATTAAATGAAAAGCAAATTGGCATAAATATATTATTCATCTTGCAGGAACATTTCCAAAAATGCACTCCAGATTAATGGTAAACAAGTATTCCATCCGGAATGAATCGATTGCTACATCACCCAAAGACGATATTTCACGGACACTGAAGTGCATTAGACTTCCATCTTGTTCATCCATTTACCACAGTGGGAGCTCTCTGCTACAAGGCTCCTCTCCTACTTTATCTGCAAACAATATTTGGAAGTGAAGTGCGTAAAATACAGCTACGGCACGACGCTCGATTGTTTTCTCTTCGAATGAGATATCATAATGCATTATGCATTTCGGAAAAAACGTCGCATTTGTTATTTATTTATGTACATAATGTTCCACTAAGGAAATTTCAACAAATATAATACACTTTAGATAATGCATCGATTATCGTTTTGAAAGGCTTTTTCCTCCCGCATCATACTAGGATACTGCAGACATGCACTCTAATTATGCATTTAGTATTTTATATACATAATCTAGTTTATCATGTACATATATATTTTTGTGTCAGTATTGTTTGAATATATATTTGTAATAACTAGGAAAATAAATAATAACTTTTTAGTTATGCGGGTTTTTTTATATTTATTGTGTTATCTACAGTTATAGCTTTGGCTCTCTAGCGATTTTCCATTTAGGCTAAAGAGTCAACGTTATAGAGCTTAGGATTTGGTTGGGGTTTTATTAACGACGCACTAGAATCAACACGAGAGCTGTTGGCGACAGATCTCGGAAATTTGAACCTCTGTCAAGTGACGATAAGAAACTTGAGCTGTTCCCTTCTCCTAACAAACACTTGGGGTCTTTTTGGTTTGTGTTGCTTCAGGTGAAAATCTCTCCTATTGGATGACACGTGACTTGAGCAGATTAGATTTAAATTACTGAATCTATGTATAGAGTAATGTTTTGTTTGTCCGCTGTAGGTTCTTAGTTTCATCTCTGAAGATTTCATTCATTACCAGATACACAATCAATCAATCCTTCTTTAGTGGCAATTAATACAATATTTGAAACACACACAATTAATACAATATTTAAAACTCACTAACATTAAACATTTAACTGTTGTTTCATGCCACTAACATTAATCATTAACTGTTGTTTTAACTGTTGTCGTAGCCGCCATTCTCCCCCCTCCATTGTTGTTCAGTTCTGTCTCTCCTTATATCGATGGCAGCGCCACCTATATAGCTTTGTTGTTGTTTAGTCCGGCGAATCTTATACATTGGTTCAACGAACTGAATTTATAAGCAGAGGAGAATTCAATACAGAGGTTAGTGAGAAAGTTAGAAGACGGTAGTAAGTACAGCGAGCTGAAGTTATCAAGAGGAGACTGGTGTCAGAATGGAGTAAACAGCATTTGGAGCTGCAAAGGATTAAGGATTGAAACCCTATTGGTTCTATCAGATAATTAATTAATTAATATTATAAACATTAGACCAGGCGCGTTTATGCAAGTTTTCCATGGAGAGAGTAGGATATGGAACGAAATTTAATCATTCAAATTTGAATAAATACAAATTGGTTATCAACTGTGAATTTATTGTAAACATTATTACAATGCATCTATGAATATCAACAATCTTCAACAGCCGAATGGTTAGTTATTGTTATTTGATTCCGGGAATTCCCGAGTGTCCCCACCTAAACTGAACATTTTTTGTCAAGTATGTGTGCAGAACGCTTGTATACACTTGCTATGTAAAGCATCGAAAAAAAAAAAAAAAAAAAAAAAATCCCGCATTAAATAAACATGCATCAGTAACATATGTTCGTACTTGTATTTTCTTTTACCTTACAGAATATTTTAAGGTCCCAAATGATTTCTTGCATCCAGGTGCCTTTATAAAGAAGACCGACTCTATATATGAGTTCTGAGTTAACATATATTCATGTGATGTGATTATAAACATATATTTACGTGATTGTGACTGAACACAGTGCTTAAAGATATTAAGAATAAAGAACAATTCCTGTTAGAAAACTGTCGAATATATAATCATAATACATGGAAATTTATGCATCGGTGTTGGAAAGTTTGCATTTGGGGCAGCACATGTCTCATGGGTTTCGAGGTGTTGTCTTTTTACTATTGGATCATACATTTTCCGAACACTCCCCTCACATGTTTTATTTTTTAAAGCTTTATGTGCAAACATATCTCTTTTGAATCATTATTTTTTTTATGTATGTTAGCTAATTAATGCACTTTTTTTTATAAGTAATTATAGTTTTTATTGCATTCTCTTATAAAAATTATATATATAATGTTTGTACATTAATTATCAATCATGAAATATCTGTTATTTATTTATGTATCTGTTATTTATTTATGTATCTGTTATTTATTCATGTAATATCTGTTATTTAATTCTTCCGAATCAATAAATTTAATACGTCTGGGATAGTATTTATATTACTGAGAAGGCTTCTTTTCTTTAGCTTCTAAAAGAAAGAGAGCGTTCACTGTGGAAGTTTGTGTATTTTTGTGTACATTAATTATTACCAGTTAAATATTTAATGTTCATGTACAAATATTATTAAGCATATATTTTTTTTATAAGTTTATGTTTTTTATATTGTATGTATAGTAAGAAAATGCAAATGTAATATATTTAAGTAATCTGTGAGAAGGACTTATATTTTAACTTTAGTCTAACGAAAACTAAAATTTTCCAAGCAATTTAGTAAATTGAAAACCTCGTTTAAGAATTTACAATTGACGAGTCAATATTTGAATACAGTTATGCAGTCATAATTATATCTATTTAGGTTGTTATACGTGTAATTATTTATATAATTTGTTGTATATATATATAAATATATACTTAAAGATAAATAATTTTCATGTCGTGAATAATGCATACATTTACTTCCTATTTAATACCTTTTACACAAGCATTTGTTTGTAGATTATAATCACATTCACACGCATTTATTCTTTTAATTTGTAAATTCTTATGTTCATTATGAGTGTATTTATTCATCAATAGCTTAAATTCTCTTTACGAAGTTTTGTTTTTATATGTTTTTCAATAAACCGTTATTTTCGTTTTCTTTGAACTTGTTTCTTGTTTTATTTCAAATCTCCAGTAAAACTGAAATCATATCTTACTGTCTTGTATGATATTGTTATAAGAAAACTATAGCAAATTTTTGAATATATCAATATTTCCGCACAAAGTAATTGAAAAACTATTTATTCAATGCACTATTGAATGGTTTACCATATATAATGTTACTCAAAAATTATGTATTTTTTTTCCTCTAAAGATTTTGTTTTAGGTTATATTTTTAACTCTAAATTCGTGGGATTGACTATATACCTGTTTATACAGATTTTCATCTTTGTGGCGGGTATACTAGAATGAAATGTTTTTGTTAATTATTTATTCAAAATCTATAGGTTTTTATTAACTGTTGTATTCAATACATTTTTTACATGTAAACTCTATATTGGATGTACACTTTTCCCACACGTATATACTTGTTACATATAAATTAATAAGAGCAGCTTCACTTACAAAAATTGCTTATTTCTCTACAAAGTTCACCTATGAAGTGATTATTTGTGATATGCGATAAGGTATACTCTAATAGTAAACATCTACATCAAATTTGTTTGCTGATATATTTATTGCTAAACAGCAGTTATTTGTTTAGCGTTGTTTTATCTTATCCATTGTTTTGTTTCATTTTTGTTTCTTCGCAATATTTTATCTACATAAATTAACCCGTCAAATTGACGGAATTTCATAAAAAATACGTATAAAACATCTAGAAATAATAAAATATAGGTGTTCATAGAAAATGAATGGAACATAAATTTGCTACGTTATATGCTAAATGCCAGTAGGTAATATCTAAAGAATAATGTTTAAATGTTCTGAATTTTAAGCATAAAATCGAAAACTCGTCCAATTGACGGCTTTCGTAAATCTAGTGTTAAAATATTTTCTTCGTAATTATGTTAACGGATATATACTTCATAAATAAAATTCAAAATTTTAATAAATATTCATTTCGCACATATGTAAAATACCTTCTTGAAGAGTTTCTCCTTCGACATCATCGGATGGAGGGCCGGCACCTTTGCTGTTGAACGCTTGCACTCTAATAATATATTTAGTATTCCTCTCCAAATTCGTCAGTATTCTTTCTTCTCTAAAGTTTTCCTTATTTTCTAATGTCTTGTAAACATATTTATCTTTAGATTCTTTCGTTTTGTATCCAACATAATAGCCTTTTATTTTTCCAAACTGCAAACTGGCTTCTGGAGGCTGGAAAATGTTTTTTCGTCAGTATTATTTAGAAGCATGAAATGTATTACGATTTTTTTCATTCTAAAGTTATGGCTTCCTAGAAAAGCGGAGCCGTTATCTGGTGATCTCAATATTGCAGTGAATAATGTCATTAAAACGTTGTCTATATAAACTAGATGACGTGGTTTCCTAAACAGCGTTGATTGCAAGGCAACCCCGTCAATGGTTTATATAGACAGTATTTTAGTGACGTCTTCTACCGTAATAAAACGGCCGCTAGATAACGGCTCCTCTTTAATAAGAAACCATAGCTTAAGAAAGAAAGAAACTAAGAATACATTATATATTATTCATAATGAGAATCGATGTTTTAAAGTAATATATCATACATGATAAAACGAATAAGACAGTAAATCCTTTTTGCAATGTATTGAATTCTCATAAATATTAATAACGAAAAGTCAGCTTTAACTAACATACCTAAACTGGATACATCACTACATTTAATATTTACTTTTAGTTCTAAATCTTCAGACATAAGTCAATAATATTCTAGAAGTGAATTTTGGATTCCTGTGGGTCTACATCTCTTTTATTAAGTATCGTATAAATGAAAGAATAATAAATACTTACTTTACCTATTTGATTCAGCTATTAACTGGTATTTTTATTATTCTAGATTTTAAAATTGAATATCTATAAGTAGCTAAAATATCACTTTATTCTCTTAACTGGATAAGCATATACATTTTATAGGTACATATTATACTGTCAGTACAAAGACTATTCTCTCTCTCTCATACAGAGGTTAGACTATAGATTTTTGAATCACAATTTACATCAAATTTCATAATATATACTCTCAGACTTATACCACAACAAACACTTTAGCTAAGTGGTATCCGACTTTCCTATTACGTGGCAAGCACGGAATTACACTTTTGTTTCGAACATTGTCACATTGATCTGTTAAAAGCGTTCTAGGATTCAACTTGTCTCTTCTCAGCTAGGGAAAAAGGCCAAATATAAATTAAGTCGTCTAACAGGAAGGTGGAGTAAAAGCTCTTCTTATCACTGTCAATCTGCCAGTATGGCCTCTTTCTCTCTCGTCATGGTTTATCTATCTATAGTACACACTGTGACCTTCAGTTTTCGTTTGTAATTACTATGAAAATCATGAAGAATATATTGTAAACGTTACCAGATAATCTCCTGATCAGTCTCAGCATGCAACAATAAGCAAATGAAATGCAAAAAATTCATAAAAAAACTGTCTTAAAAATTTTACTAACTATATTAGTTGATTTTAGCTTCATAATATATACTCTCAGACTATATTTACTTGTAACCTAAATATACTCTATAATATATATATATATATATATATATATATATATATATATATATATATATACAGAGAGAGAGAGAGAATCCGCTCTGTTCACACTGGAATAAAAAATGTTTCTCCATTTTTGATTAATCAATTACTCATTAAATAATACTCGAAAATGATATAAAAATATTATTAGACGAACATTAATAACTATACTCTAATAATTCTTAATGAAGATCTCTGAAATAAAATGGAAGGATGATTTTAAATTGATATAAGTACTTAAAATAAAATAATTAATTAAATTAGTTAATGAAAAAAAGTTTAAATTAATGAAAAATTATGAAAAAAAAATTTAAAAAATGGATCAGTATCAAATTGATTCTCATTTACTTTATGAGGTTAGTTACTCTTCATTTTAAAGCCTTGCAAAGTTTCAAAAGCTCATAGTCTAGTAATAGTGTGAAATTATCGTCTGCTTTTTTCCTCACTTGTTGATCGTTTGCTATTTTTGCTAAATCTACTTTTGTTTTGAAAATCGCATGTGGAAAAAATGTTGAATAAATTAACTATAAACAAACGTAACATTTCAATAGAAGAAAGCTCTTTTAATGTGAATACTTTAACACTAGTTAAGTTTCGCTTTTAAGAATTTCAGATATGCCGTATGGAAACTTTTATCATATAAAATGATGACAAATAAAAATTATGTCAGTATATTTCGATTACTTCCCTATGATTTGTTTCAGATGTAAAATTACAGTAGCAGTAACATAATTTATTTTTGAGGCGAAATATTTTTTATGAATAATTTTCAACATAATATACTATTTTTAAAGTATTCGTTTGTGTATTTGAATTCAACACACACACTGTCTTTTATAGCACGAATTAAGACTCCTTTTAACAGATATTTTGTATACATGAGCATAATAATAATCCCATTAAATAAATAAAGCATCTTTCAAACATAGCTTAGTGTATTTATTAAAATGTCTTTGAAAGAGTAAAAAACAATAGTAATAAAAGTTTCTGTAAAAATGTATTTCTCTATAAATTTTTGAAAAAAAAGCTTTATGTCCGTTTTAATGATTCACTTGTGGATTTCCAAATCGTTATAAAGTATTCCAAAACATGTTCGAAAAACAAGGAAAAGAGTAACTTTATAGAAAGCTTCGTTGCTTAATACCCTCCTTTCTTACAGTTTTCAGTTTCTTTATTTATGGCTTCAGAAAAATAAAAAAAAGTATTTTTCATATTTGTGATTAAAATACTGTTTTGAGATATAGTATCCTTAAATTTTAGTGAGATATTTAAAAAAGTTAGTATACCAATTTAAAGGGAATAAATCATTTTTGCTTTAGTTAGAACAACGAGAAGTCTTCATAATATTATAATTGAAGTTGAATGATATAATCCAGTGACTTTCAAGTCTTTTGACAGTCTCATCTAAAATATGCTAATCATTTTTATGTATTTTTCGAATGCACTTTATTGGATTCAAATTAACAAAATAGTCTAGATTTTAGAAGAAAAGTAGATATTCTATAGGATAGACATTACGTTTACGAATTCAAAATATTATCAGATTAGAACCTTAAGTACATTTTATATGTTGCTTGTTTGTCTGTATAATATTGATATCGACATATTTTCTTATAATTTTCATTCATATTTATTTCGGGCTTTCTACAGTTTCTTAACATATTTATTTTCAATAAAAAAAAAAAAGGTATTTTTCTGTTATAATAAAAGTGTTGAGGATATTGTTTCTTCAATAAAAAGAAATAAGATATTTTTTTAAAAAAATGTGAATTTAAAAAAAATGATAAATAATTTATTTTAAAAGTTGAACAACTGGAAATTTTCTTTATATTTTGATTCGAATTGAATGATAATGCTATCATTTTCAGATCTTTAAATATATTTATTCAATTAATTATATTGGCTTAAGAGAATATAAAAACTCGAGACAGATGAAACACAGAAATGAGAAACAGACGAATATAAAAGATGAATGTCTCAATTCAAATTACTTTAATAGTTTCGAATTTTTTTTTCAACGTAATGCCTACCATTGTCGTAAAATTATTTTATGATAAATATTCCAAATGCAGAAAAACAAATAAAAATTACATTTGTCCGAATTAATTTGTGTTTTATTTTGAATTAATTACAAAATTATAAATTCTAATAATTTAACCATACGAATATAAAATTATACATGAAGAAGAAATTAGGAACAGATGTTGAATAAATGAGAAGCATTTATAAATGAAACATATTTTAATATTTATAGACCTTTATACATTTATATAATTTATAAACTTATGTACCTTTTGTATTTTTATATACATACATAAACATTAAATATTGTGTTCTATTCCATATACTATAATGGGCTTTTATTTCTTTTTATATTCTGGTGGGAAAAAAAATTGACCAAGGGAAACATATTAATGATTTTATATACATAAAATATTTATGGTTTCCGATATAAAAAGTAAAATTAAAAACA
>BMAW01012173.1:0-11639 GCA_019974015.1 Nephila pilipes | reverse complement strand
ATTTATAAATATTCTGAAATTTCTACCTTGGAATTTATAAATATTCTAAAATTTCTACAAATGAGTATGCCTTACATATGTGACTAGTACAATAATTCAAATTCTGAAAATTCCTAACAATTCCTTGATTCTTAGAAAAACTTGTTGTTAATGCAATCACAAACATTTAAAAATCTAGAAATAATTTTGCATAAAAATTACATTACTTGAATAAATAATACAAATGTCTTTTTCTATTATTTTCGTGAATTTTGATTCTTAAAATTTTTGGAAAAAAATATATGATTGGAATTATGGATCATTTGGTATGGTGATAATTGAAATTAAGAAATAGAAAATATCTACAAATTTGTCTAATAGAAAGATTGATAAAAATTACAATTTCATGTGTCGATTAAAGATTGTAACAGATTTGACGGGCTATTATGAAGTTCTCTCCATGAAATGTAAAATCCGGGTTTCGGGAATTAACGTAATAGGATAAAAAACAGAAATATTCGATGAAATAGGCTTGAAAGGCTTATACTTAATGCCGATAAGAAATATTAGTAACTTCCTTTGTAACGGAACTGTAATGGTTACCTTAATCCCCACCAAAATAAAAACAATATACGGCAAGTGATTGTTTATATTATTAATAACTCACTGTTGTGAGATTATATTTGAATCTGAAGAGCCTTTTCTACGAATTATTTAATACTATGGGTAATTTTTTACAATTATGATATGAAATTACTAATATATGATAAACATATTAAAAAAAAGTAAGTATCACAAAGAACAAAATATTGAACAGAACAATAGTCTGTAAAAAATTACTTAGTATTTTATGTTACTCATGTCTAAAATTATATTTCAATGCATAAAATCACAAATTACTCAGAAAATGTGAGCAATAATTTTATGATTCTCAGAGAAGAATGCTTAACGTTAAAGCCCATAAGTACAATGCAAAAAATATTAATAACACTGGGTATGATATGAAATTTTTGCATAAAACTAAAAAAATAGCAATAACATGTAACAAGGAGAATATATAAAAAAGAAATTACTCAGAAAAGTTACGGCTTAAGAATTTATTGTGGTATGATATAGCCCTTCATATAACTATATATATTCAAAACGTAATTCAATTCTGACAAAAATATTGTTAAATTCATTTCAGGGAGTTAATCTCTACTGCTTTAGCAAAGAGGATTTCACATTATTTACATCTGTAGGAGGAATATCCCTTTTCACAAATACTTTTCAAGGTTCCCCTGAATTCTTACCGAATTCAACTCAGGAAACATTGATAATCAAGGTATTCACTCAATAGTTTCACTTTCAAGGAATTCGTTCTCGAGTGTTAATGGATGTGAACAAACGTTATCATTTATACATAAAAAAAAAAAGATCCACAGGGACCTTTAAATGATTTAAATAAGATTCTTAGACCCAAATTTGCTATATCTGTCCAGTCACTGTTCTTGTCTTCAAAACTTCCGGATAGGATTGAATTTCCTTCGATGATTATAGCTCTTTATACCACCACACTTTCCTTATCGAAACCGAGATCAAATTTGAAACTAAACCTAAACTAATCAGGAAAGAAAACATGAATTCTTTGGAAATTATTTCAGGACTGATGTTCATTGCACTCATTATAATGGGTCCTATTTTGTTTTGAAAAACAATTAAACATATACTCTGCCTTCAGGCGTAAATACAGTATCATTAAGCTTTCTGTAAACAGTTTACCATAGTAAAAATATTCCAGTTTCGGCTGCAAGCTTTGACTGTAACAACCGAGCAGGAGACAGCCTCTGTTACGACAAACTGTTATTGCCATATATTGATACTGAGAAGTAGGTTTATCGCTTACGATAATCAACAACCTTAAAAATTTAGAGTTACCATAGCTAGAAAGCTTTGAAATTGTTCTCATAGTATAGTTTCCTTGAAACATTCACGTTTTTTGCTGCTTCTATGAATGTCTGTACAGCCTTTAAATGAGCGGTAATTTATCGTTGCACAAACGCTTTCAAATGATATTCTGGAGTCATGGCAAGCCAATTTTTGTTCTTAAAATGCGTAATTAAAAACTGTATTGCAGATGGCTTGATTCGGAATTGGATGACTTCATATCATGGCTTCCATATCGAAAGATATTTAATCATTTTTGATTGGATACTGATAAATGGACCTTTTTTAAACATTACATGCAACACTAGATTACATCAATAAGGAATTTTTTTAAATATCTTTATTTTTAGATACGTAAAAATAATGTTTGACTTGAGTGCAGTCAGAAAACTGTTCACTCCTAATAGAAAATTTAAAAAAAGAAAAGAAATAAAAAACAATTTTTCACTAAGTACCGAGCTAGAAAGTAAAGGGTTGAAAAAAATCTTAATTTGGAGAACAGTGTTAAAATGTTATTTAAATGTGATTTTAATTCTGGCAGAAATAGCTTAGCGGTGCTTCGTAGGCAAAGTCATCTTATAAGTGATATACACTACAACAATTGTTTGGGGCTGTTGGAGTTATTAGACAAATACGATGACTGTTTGGTTATTTACTTGGAAAAAATAAACACTGCACAAGCTCACAAATAAAGTATACGAATGCATTTTTTCCACTGACATTCAGAAGTATTCTCGTTAATGATACTGCTAACTAAAAAAATTTAAAACTGTCTCTGAATAAATTTGGTGTATTGCTTATGAACGTAGTTCTAAGAAGCGATACTGAGAATTTTGACAATGGACCAAGTAATTTTGAGTTTTGTTTAATGGACGAGGAAGGCACCTAAGCTGATACCCTCTGTCAAAACTTCCACTCCACCTCAAACACTTAAAGCCTTGATATGGTGTACGTACATCAGTCTGACTATATCGGCTTAATGGCTCAAGCCCCTGAGTTGACGTACAGAAGGATACAATAACGGTAGCAATATGAGTGCTTATTATAAAAGGGGTGAGAATTTTGTGTCTTAAGAAAGACCTTATTGGATATTTAATCTCCTTGGGTATCTCAAACTTAGAATTTGAAAATAAGCACTATACTTTTTGGTGAGAAACAATGAATATAAAGTATTTTCAATAAGAATATTTCACATCGGGAGGTTGTTAAGAGTTTTAAATTTGGATGATGGATTGTGGTCAATCTCATGGTATCTGTATGAAACCTTTCATAATAATGAAAGAAAATCTTTTAAATGTATGAGTTTAGAATTATGAGTCGTATTCTTATACTGACATATACTTATTTTTTAAAATGTGGATTTGTAGCTCATAATAACAAAAAAGGAATATTTCAGAGACTATAACAAATATAATAAAGTGCTTCATATAATATGGGTAATACTGTGTGATTTAAGAAAATGTCGTTTATTTCAAAAATTTCGATAAACTTTAAGATTTATTAAACTTCAAAAAAAAAAAGGAAAATATACAAATAGTTAAGCTAGTTTATTCAGTTATTTACTGCATAAAGCCTTAAAAACATTTATAGGTCTACAACAAAAGTAAAACCAAAGCAAACACTAATAGCTTTAAAATGGCGTTGTCAGTACTTTTTAGTAAATATTAGTTATAGAGACTTTCCATTAATATTGAAGATTATAGAAATATACTTGAAGGACTAGCAGACATGTACAAAAAAATCAATATAAAGGTTATTTTTTCTTTCAGTCTAAAAACAGAACTAAGTGTTTGGAATGAAAAAGATATTTATTTGACTAAAAAAAACATGTATGAAAATAATCAGAAAAATATTCTAAAACTATTTGTGATTACTCTATTAGATTAATAGATTCATGCCTACGGTGACGATGAATGATAGTTTGAAAATAAAATGTTTTCTAATAAACTTTGCGTGATATTTGAAAAATTAATTTGCTGTTTAAAGTTTAATTAAACATAATAAAAATTTATGCACGTCCTAAAGACCCTTGATTACTCTGTATTCGTATTTTATTCATGTTGAAATAAGAAAAATCTACCTTCTCTGCTATAAATTAGTATATTTTTTTGTGATATTTATTATAAAAGTAGATATAATAAATACTATAATATAACAATCATCATATTTCTGAGAAGTAGATATTACAATATTCACAATTATTACAATATAATACCTTAAATTTACTTTCCCCTTAAAAACATATAATTTTAGTTATGAGAAAATGTAATGCAAAATCACTTTGCTTCTAAAAGAATTGGACCTAAATATACTTAAAAATTATCGTTGTCAATATAAGTAATATATGTCATAAAGCAAAAAATACAATGTACTTTCACTAGATAATTAAATGTTATGATGATAGAAATCTATAAGATAATTTTACCTGTAACAATTCACCATAAAGCATTTTTTCTAAAAAATAAAATGAGTGTAAATGACATCAGAATGAAGAAGACCAATCAAATTGAAGGTATATAAAAAAAAGAATTGAAAATACACAAAATTAAATATGAATAATAATATAAATGTTTCGGGTTTTTTGATTGAATTACGATAAATTATGTACTGAGTTAGTAATTATACAATGCATTGAAATAACATCGTTTGATTTAATATACTCTAAAATTTTGAAGTACATTCATCCATTAAAATAAATTTTAAAACATAAGTAAACCGACGTTTTATATTAAAAAACAGAAAAATTAAGAATTAATATCAGATAATACATTGATAATTAGAAATTCATTTCAATGTGTATCGAAAAATTTACATATAGTTTTAATATAAATATGTTTAAAGAAAATAAGTTTTTATAAATACCTTAGAAATTGATTCTTATTAGTTTTAAAACTTATAAACTGCAATACATCATTTTTGCATAGTTTTAATATAATTAAACAAGCATTAATGATTATTTACTTATAATGAAATATATGTTTTAATAATTAATATTGCATATAATTAACCAATATAATATTTTCCATGTCTTTCAGCAGTAGTGAAATTCCTTTTAATACGTTGCTCTTAATTATATTCTTACGAAACTCATAAAGAAAACAAAATTGCTTATGCTGATCGAGTAAGATTATTTAAATTTGTCTTAAGCTGTTCAAAATAGTTGAAGAAGAGCCTTCAAGAGTAGCCTTATTCACAAATGCTCTAATGTGTAATGGATTTAAAATAAGGAGAATGAAACAAATTCTTCCCATAAGATTCCAAAGTAATGATTTAGAATCAAAGAGAATTTTGTAACACAGAGATGATTCTTTGGAATAATTATTGTTCCCGAACAACTGATTAAATCAATTGTTGACAGAGATTATAAAATGTGAAATGCAATCATGTTTCGCTTCCTTGTGTGAAATCTCATATTTACTTACTAAGAAATCATTTGTTGGTATGTTGCTGTGACTGTATAAATTTTAATGTATGTGTTTCATTTATGCATCTTTTCATGTATATTTGCTCGTGCATGCGTTATTTGCGCGTGTGAGATCATGTGCAAGTGGGAATACTTTTATGTGTTCGGGTGCATATATGAAAGCTTATACGTGTTCGTATGTGTATTTTAAGACGATGCAAAAACGTTCAAATTTATATTTTCGAATCACTGGCTCAAGGAAATATAGGGATTGGTACATACTTGAATTATATTTTAGCATCGAAAAAATAACTCTTTACCTTTCAGAATATTCAGAAAACACACACAAAAAGATAGTATTCAAATCCTTCAAAGAAATCATACATTTGTATAAGAAAATGGTAGAACATCAAAAATTCTCGAATTCGTGAAACTACTTGTGAGTTCATTCAGCTGTTTATTCAGTTCGAACTTTAAAACAGTTCAAATTATTGCTTTGATATGTCAAAACCATCAGCTTCTTCTGTAATACATCAGGAAATAAAATACGGTGATTAAAAAAGTTATATGCCAAACAGTATTATATCATACAGCACATTTTTTTCTAGTAGATATACATTTATCTTCCCGTAATGAAGTTTAGCATACAGGTACGAAACTGATTGAAACAGACTAATGAAAAATAAATATTTAACATTCACAAATGAAAGGAAAAACTCATTATAAAGATAAATATCATTATAATAAAAGGATTCCTTAACTTATGAATCATATTAAGCTGCTTCTGTCTAAAAAGATACGTTTGCTTTAAGCGGAAAAATTCTTGGAACTTTTATACAAATTCATACAATTTATTCGCTATATATATTTCATACATAAAATAATTTAATACATAAAATGATAATAATTCTAATATATATGTTTAATTTCTAAATAGTAATTTCACTTGTATTCAAGAAGAATTGTATTTATAATATCGTTAAAACAAATCATTTGCAAAGAAATATGAAATTCTCTGGCAAACCAAACGTTTTTTTAATCTAGAAGTGTCTATCAAATATCCCTCAACAACTTTATCAACTTAAATATAATCATTCTGAGTAATAAGTAGAATTAAATATATATTTAATTTTTCAAATTGGTTTATTTTGATATATGATCTCATAAATAATATTTAGTTTTTGCATTACTTTTTTTTACTGTTAATATGTGAATAGTATCCTATAAATCTATTTTCCTTTCCTTTAAGCAAACAAACACCATTTATTTCATATATTTTACACCAAAATGTATACGTTTGCAAATGTTCACTTTTCAAGAAAATGCAGATAAATCATGAGATTTTTACAGAAATCAATAAAACCATTAACTTCTATACATTACAATGAAGATTTCATTCAATATAAATAATAAACAGTTTTTGACCATAATTATATTACATAAATATTTGATTTTAATGTTTTGGTTTTAGATGCTATAATGAACAATTCAAAGTCATACTTAATGAAAATATAAAATTCATTGCTTTTCGATATATATATATATATATATATATATGAGAGTATATATATATAAGAGAAGAGAAAGATATATACATACCGCTGCTCAGGTAGAAAATGCAACACCATGAAAGAATCATCAGAATCAAATGAAATTTAATGCAGAAACGATCACTGATACAAATAAATGATGAAATTTTCAAACAAAAGAAGCAAATTAAGCGTCCGAAATCAGTATTTGCGCAGCCACCATGCGCTGCAATAAGTGCTATAATGACGTGGCATGGAGTCAACAGATGTTGAATTGCTTGAGGAAGAGAATTCCATATCGCTTGTATGCGCAACCAAAGTTCGTCTTTGCAGGACGTGGATCACGAGCGAGACGCCGACCAACCATATCCCACACGTGCCCAATAGGCGACATATCCGGTGAATACAGGCTACAGCCACGCGTTGTGCTGAACAGAAGTCTCGAACAGTCCGCGCAACATGTGGGCGCATTATCCTGCTGAAAAGATAGCTCCAGGGTGCCTTGAAGGAGTGAACGACTTCTGGTTGCAGTGCACTTCACGGACGTACCTTGTTGCTATTGAGATACCACTGTATCAAATTGATCGTCCATGATACACCGCACCCCAGACTTATAACCTGGGTGTTCGACCACTATGTCGTTCAATAATACACCAGGAAGGCAGCGTTGACCGGCATAACGTCTAACACGAACACGGCCATCATGGGTCCAGCCAAATTGAAGCGTGATTCATCTGAAAAGACAACTTGCGCCAATCAGCTCTGCCTGTCTCTGCGCTGAGCCCACCGCCGACGCAGCCGCCCGATGATCTGCCGTGAGGAATCCTGCATAAAGGCACCCTGCACGCAATCCACGGCGCAGCAGACGGACGACAACTGATGAAGCCGACAATTGTACACCTATAGCAGTAGATCAACGTGCTGCCAGCTGCCTGAGTGAAGCTGTGCGATCATTCACCGCCACGCGGGAGCAGGTGTCGCGCTCTGACGTCACCTCTGTCGTCCAGCGCCTGTTTTCGAGTTGTTCGGTGCCTCGTCTACTGGCCTTCCAAACTCGTACTGTGGAACTGTTCCGCTGCATACGAGCTGCTATTGCGCTGATAGGAAAATCCTCCTTCGAAGGCCGATTATCCTCCTTCGTTCAACCCGTAAGTTGTTTTGAATTTCTTATTCTTCCGTCGTGGATAGTACACTCTCAGGTCTCAATGTTCGTTTGCCACCAACAAACAATCATAGTCTTTTTCAACGTCCCGCTACAGCACTTTATTTATACGCTTTCAGCATCAATTCAGATATGTTGCGCGGCAAAGGCGCACGCGCTACGGCTTGAAACTTTATTAATTTGCATAATATCCTATAATTGATATTTGCTGCGAATTTCATTTGATTCTATGTTTCCTTCATGGTGTTGCATTTTCTACAAATATATATATATATATATATATATATATATATATATATATATATATTAGTACGGAGTTTCTCAATGGGAAAACTATGATCAATTAAATATGTTCAAGAATAATATTTGCGTACATTTTATTGGAAAAATTAATATAATTTGTTAATAAGTAACATATACATTCGATAAAACCTTATTAATTTAAAATAAACATTAAAAAGAACTTTATCTTCATTAAATGCATTCAGCTGGTAATTCTAGATGAATCTTGTCTCCAAATAGAATACTAAGAACTAAAATTAATAAACTTGTGGCATTTCTATCATTTCAGTTTTTACTCTCATTAGAAGTTTTGAAAAGATAAAATTCAGTGGTTATTCTCCTAATTGGTATGAAGATAATTTCTAAGAGAGTAAAACAAGTTGATCAATAAATAGTAGCTAAATCTAAATAAATACTTTAAAAAAAAAATGATAGTTAAAAAATATTTTATGTATGATTAATACTTTCATTTTATTGCGAAACATTTATCTTGTATCTCCATAGAAATTGAAGAATTTTTTCCAGAGAAAAGAATATTTTTTTAAACCAGTAAAACTAATAATATGTATGGAGTTAGGACAATTTACACCACCGACATTTTCTGTTACTGCTTATCTCTTTAGAATATAATTGTTCTTTACCCTGTATAATTTGTATTTCTTACGTAATCTGGCATAACACAATCGCAAATTAAACACCATTTATTATGGAAAAAAATAAAATGAAATATTTTCCACATTTTTAAAATTCTACTTGCTCCATAAAATCTCAGTGCATCCATAAAGATTATAAATCATAAATAAAATATTTTATTTTTAAAAAAAAAAAGAAATAATATTTCTAATTAATATGCAGGGTGTTCTAAAATCCATTGGCAAAAATTCAAGGTGTGGTAGAAAACATCTAAACAATCAAGTCTAACTTATAGTTCATTGGTGGAAAACAAGCCATGAACCTCAAGACGGCGGACATTTTAATTAATTATCTTGGGGACTCTTTACAATTTAATTTCGTTATATAAGACCTCGGACCAAATGTATGAAACATGATCTAAGTGAATTAGAATGGATAAGGAAGTTTAATGATACGATTGCGAAGAACGGATATATAAGATATGCTGCAATTAGTAGAAAAGATATAGAAGTGAGCAATAATTGAACACCCACGGAGTATAATTGTACGAGTGCAAAAACACTTCCATACTGCTGGATCAAGGAACCAACCCTCCATGTAGTAGTTGAAGATACAGCTGTCCCGTAATTGCATAATCACCTGCTCCGACTAGAGTATCCGAGTAAGTGTGATATTTAATTTTTACGTAACACACTTATAAGTAAGCATAACTATTTGAGAACCTTCAAAGAAGATTTAAAGAATTTCCCTAAATTTAGTAAATAAACAAACAGTAGAACTGATGACTAGTGGTTCCTTTAAATAATTAAAATTTCATATGTATGAGCTCATTATTTGATTTAGAAGTTTTATGTTTACAAATTTATATGATTGAACACTTAGGTAATATGGATGCCTTGGAACAAAATTATTTCAACAAAGCAATAGAACATTTTTTCAGATTAATTTTAACTTCAAAATTTAATGGAATAGGAAATATTCATAAATTGTTAAATAGTTTGAACGATTATACTATTTTTATAATAATCCAACCAAATTACTTTGCGCCTACTTACACAATCACTTAACTGGCAGAGCGTTATATTGGTAATATATGATAGGAGGAATTTTAACACTATGCGAGTCAACTAACTTTGAAATAGTGCATAAGGCATTGCAGAAAGAATTGCCTATTGTTTGCAACTGCTAGAAACTCAAAGCAGAATTTTGCTTGTCTCAAAAGAGGAGGAATAAATCCTCGATGGATAATGTGAATTATGCATTTACTAAATTTAATCATGCCAGAAACTGTATAAAGTCAGCAAAACATTTTAAGAAATATCAACCCACGTTATAGATTATCTTGAGGTAAGTAAACTGTTATCTTAGAAAATCGGATATTTCAAATAATAATACAATATCAGGATCATTAATTAAATAGTGCAATATCTACTCTTGCACTAATTTTCCTGAACTAAATTATAGTGAACTCAAATCTCAGAACCAAAAATTTAAGCAATAAAAGAATTATTAACAATAGAATTTCGCTCAGTCACACACACACATAGTTTTAATAGGAAACGCAATCTGTATAAAAATCTTCCAATGGTCTTAAATGTTATAAAGTCTCTCAAAAAGAAGCTATCTGTCAATTAAAATTCGAGATAAAAAGCATCATCAAAGATGGTGAAGATCAGTTAGAATTCGCAAGAAAGATATAATGAAGTTAGCAAAAATGGATCTGTATTTCCTTAAATGAACAAATTTGGTCTGTTGTTAACTCTATCCCATCTGCATCTTGTTATTATTTCTCCATGAATTGAAATTAAGGAAGAACGAGTAATTAACTTGGCAACAGTTGCCTAATCGTATAAAAGCCATGGAAACGATCAATAGTCGCCAAAAACCTTACAACTAAGTGAATCATAGGATCCGAACGCAGTGGAAAGTGAAGCTTCCGCTAATTTCCACCAATTCAAAAGATGAAAGACCTCTACCATATACACCGCTTCACCGCATAGTCAGGGGCTTCTACCGTATGACTGAGAGTCACCAATTGAAAGATATTCGAACACTAAAAATATATCTTTTGTTTCAATTTGAAATTGTCTTAATTAAGCAAATTTTTGTTTCAATGTAACAATCATTTTACTGAAACCTTGTCTTATTAATAACAGTTTTGCTGCTATATCAAATTATATATATATGTGTGTGTGTGTGTTAGGTTCTTTGACTGAATCGATCTCATAATCAGATATATCATTATAAGTATTGTGTGATTAAATTATCATACAATTTTATGTGTGTTCAAGGGTCGTTCAATAAGCCTTTAGAAAATGTAAGATATGGCCTTCGCAACATCAAAAATAGTTTGTTTTAGTAAATATCATAACTAACTTGAAATCTTTAGAAGTCTCAGTTATTTCCCCCATATGGTCTCAGTTTTACTGTCGAAATGAAGCAGAAAACTTGTGTTAGTTTAGAAAAATGGAAAAATAGTGAGTTTAAAACATACGTTTTGAAAGACCTAACACCTTAATAGATCAAAGATAAATTAGAAAAAGTTCATACCATATTTACTCCTGTGTTTATAATTGCTTACAATAGGGTTAATGAGTTTAAATGTTGCCATAAATCCACAAAAGATAAATGCCGCTCTTGGCGTCCAGTGGAAGTGATTACTCATGGATTGATAGACAAAATCCATGAAACAAAGAATAGAATAATTCGACATAAAAACCAACGT
>BMAW01012168.1:0-26625 GCA_019974015.1 Nephila pilipes | reverse complement strand
TATATATATATAAATAGATAAAAAGTTTACCTCAAGGTGGTCCTTCAAGCAATTGTTTATCCAATATTTAGCTTTACTGTTACGAATATAATTTTATAATGATAAAATTTTTGGAATGTTTAGATATATGGACGACATTATTTCCTTTCTAGTGAATGAAAAAGATTTTAAACTTTTTAATACTTTTATCCTGAATATTTAATTTATTGCAAACTAATAAAAATTTTAATGAATTCGAGTATCTAGATATTTAATTAAAATTAGAAAAATAATAAAATTTTGAGTAATATATATGATAAAAGAAACATATTTTCATTTACGATAAATGAAGCTACTTTATTTGAGAGTTCTTTAAGTATAAACATATTCAGAAATTCATAATTAAATCTATAATCAAATTTTAGGAGACGTATGAAAAGGCAGGATGTCTACAATAATGTGCAAATTTTAAGAAATATCTTTGGATGCTAATTTTCCTATGAATTTTATTGAGAGAAATCTAAAATATAATAATTATTAGTTTCAGTTTTTTTCCCTCTGTTAAAAAATAAGTTTTTATTTATATATATTTTAATTTCTACTGTACATTTAAATATATTTCTTCTTCTTTTCATTTTCTATTAAGATTTTTTTTTATTTCTAGTTCTAAGCTTTTTAAAATTCAATATTTTGCAATCATATTATTTTTCTCTGATGGATGGCAATGCTTTATTTAATTTCAATGGTAGTAAAATATTTGTAGATTAATGTTAAAATGTTTTGTTATCAAATGGTAAATGTCTTTGAAAGTTCTTATACTGATTGCTTTAATTTTATTGTTCTTCTTTTTACTTTATTTCATGTGATATATTTTCTTTCTCTACTTATATTTTGCTTTGGTTATTTGCTTTTTGAAATGTTTTATTGTTGTTCCCTATTTTTGTGATATCTTAAGTGATGGGTGATAGGCCTATAAAACGAGTTTAAACATGCAAACCTGTCTTTAGCCAGATTCGGAACGTGGGAAAATATGGACGCAAACGAACGCAGGGTGTTATAGAGAACACAAACCTCTCTGATAAGTGCATTCGGATATCAATCGACTTTGTGACTTCTTACTACAAATGCTTATAGTTCCACAATTACTCGATGCCTTTCTGGATGTGTCTCCTAGAAATTGGAAAATAAGCTCATTTGTATGGCAATTGATCGTGAAAAACTGATGGGGAGGTAAAGACAATTTCACGTAGAAAAATATGGATGCAGATGTCATGTAAAACGGCAAAAGTTTCAGTTAATTTAAAGAAAGAAAACAGAAGGAAGTTTTAAAATACATTAATTTCTGCATCTATTTGTAAGATGTTTCAAAAGGTGCTCGATATTCCAGTCTTTTGCAGGAATACAATATTGAATGTGTAGTTGCGTAAACAGCAGAGCATTTTGAAAAATTTACGGCATTTTCCGAATATTATTAGCGATAACTGTTTTTAATTCTACACGCTCCATATCATAAGAATTCGGAGTCTCGAGCACCATTCTATTTATTCGACTCCTAAATTATGAAATCGATTGAATATATATCCTTTGATTGGAAAGGCCGAAGTATTGGACAATCCAAATGATTATTTCAGGCTAGAAAGCATTGCATATGCATAGTGAACTGGAGTCGATTAAATTAAAATTTATATTTCTATTAAGCATCTTTGTTTCACTTTTACTTTCATCTATTAGATAGCGCATGAAACGAATATCACAGAAGCCATATGTGTGTGATTGTAGTGTGATATAGCAGTTTATATTTCATTAAAAACTTATTAACAATGCATTAAGAACTGCTTTTGACAGTCCAGTATCAAAATTCCATACAATAAATCCAAATGAACTAGATTGCTTCTTTTTCCTTTTAAAAAAGAGGTTTATTTGTAAATACTGATGAAACTGTAACTCTTTTCACATTTCTTTTTTGGTTTCTTAGGTTACTTCAGAGACAACACAGGATCGTACAATGGAGTGTTCCACATTCTGGGAGGTCTAGTGGCTCTTGTGGGGATCATCTGGCAGTTAGAACCTCTCATTCTCAAATTTCAGAAAAAACAAATATTGAAACGCTCCAATTACGTCATTGTCACGAGATTATAACCAAACATTTTCTGTCATTACATCCGATTATGTTGCGTCATCAAGTTGTAACATTTTGTACATAAATAAAGTTTACCATTATTTATATCTTGTTTTGAATTTCTTATTTCACAAGCCTTTTCTTCTATAAATGAATAAGTTAAATGTACGAGAGAGAGAGAGATAGAGAAAGATTTTTTCCCTCTGATATGCATGTTATATACAAGTATTAGTCCCTATATTAACTCGTCGACCAATAAACTGGCAAGGTATTCTTTCAAATTGCGCCAGAGAATTTGTTTGTTTAAATGACTGAATTAAAAATTACCTTTTATTTCTATAATTCTATTATTTTAAAATTCAAAACGAGTTAAATTTTCAACAAGCTTTCAAATGACACACAAAATCCGAATGAATGTCTATATTACGAAGATGCCTTCACAAAATTACAAATTAAAATCCTCTCGTGCGTTTTTGAGATGGTTTTCTTTCCTTATTTATTTACTATTTGACGAGCCTGTATATTCTATTCAATTGGCCAACGTCTTTCGACACTCTGTACGTGTGCTCCAGTACCACGAAGGAAAAATTTATTCTCTTGCTTTAATTTAAAATATTCGATATATGAAGCTCTCAGATCGTCTCTTTCATATGTTTGCAAAGAAACAAAAAAAAAAAAAAAAAAAAAAAAAAAAAAAAAAAAAAAAATCACAGATTCTTCTTCAATATTCTGCTTTCTTTCTTCCAAAAGAGTTATTACCGTTCTATTCGGACCTCGTGGGATGAAGTACTCGTTAGTCTTTCTACGAATTCTACCGATGATCTATTGTTATGGCAACAATGTTCCAATTTGGATATTCCGTTTCCAAGAAAGACTTTAGTCAATTTCCACAATTATGCTAGGACTACCGATTTCCCCCCTTCCTTCATATAAAAGGCTGAATATAGACTCATTTAAATAATTTGTTCCAATTCATCATTGTTTTGTCGAAAAAATCTAATTGATATCTTTCCCTTTCAATGGTGAATAATTCTTTGGACGAACTGTAAAAAAATCTCTCAGAACAGTTACCAACGTACATCTAGATCTTTCTTAACACGCTGTTTTTAGAAATGGCATTCGCTTGTCGCAACAGTTAACGTTGCATAACAACTGTTTGTGTTTAAATCGTTCCCGGTTGCACATTCTTGGATAAAATCATCTCGTTACTTTCAAAAAACTCAACGATCGTCATTTTTGCAGAAAATAGGTCCCAAACTATAAATTAAGAGAGAACTATCAATATTGAAATAATCAATATTTGGGGACTAACTAAATCAGACGCTAAATGATTAGTAGACAAGGGATGATATATTGTTTTTGAATATATGAAATGATATAAGGGATGATATATGAAATTAAGTTGGGTTTTTATCGTTCAGAAGTATAAGATCATTGGTATAAATCGAATTGAAATTTCCATTCCAGTAGCATTGCAGCTGCTATAGCCCCATTCCTCTTGAGACCTTAAATTTATAGTGTGATCATCTATTTTGCTATCTACTTTAAGTAAATTAATATTCTTGAATTTTCTTTTTGGAAAATAGACGTTGATGATAGAAAGCGATACCTAATTTTTGATGATTTCTACAACTCAGATTTTGAAATCTCATCAATCTGAATAAAATTTTTAGAGACACTAAGATCTTAATCTAATTTTAGAGGCATTTATTTAAACAAAGAATTGGTTCTCCTTCTCTTTTGTCCCATTAATCAATGTGAAAAATATTTTTATTAGGGATAGTAAACACATCTCTAGTTTGTAACCACGTTTCTTGAATGTATAAGAAGATGGCTTGTTTGAAATAAAGCTGAAACATTATGTTAACTTGATTGATTCTTATGTCACGATATAACGATGAATTATTTACATCCGTAACTAAGAAAATAAGAAAAGTAATTTTAAAAAATTTCTATTATATTGAGCATCAAAAGGAAATTATAACTAAATATCAAATCCATTTTTAATTTCTTGCTGATTTCTTATTATTCTTCCTCAGACGGAAAACTATGAAAAAAATTAAGAAATAAATAAATTACGTTTCTGCTTTCTTTTTCGAAGTAAATTCTAGTATTTTGTAAGTTTTATTATTAAATTTGTTTATTATGTGAGTCCATTGACAATATCGAACTCACTAAACAGAAAAGAAAAATTAATGAGTTACACACGTACAATAATATGTTTGATAATACTTTTGAGTTAGTGCTTGACACACAATACTAATAAATTCGTGGTGTCAATACATAATACATTTGCCAAAGGTTCGCAATTGCATGAGTTTACTTTGTAAAGTAGGCCGGTCTGTGCCTCTCGTAGCTAACTATATTCGCTTTGGACTCTACCAGTGAAAAGTACCCACACTATGAATACGATTTCCTAAAAATTAATCATTATATTTAATAATACCTAAAATTTCAAGTAAAATTTGTTTATCTGCAACTGATTTATACATCTATATATTATTTATTGTGGGCAATGTCTTTATTTTTCTATGATAAATTTTTAAGTAACGAATTCGTTTTTTTATTTTAAATCTATGACATACCATGGAATTTTCATAAATTAAAAGTAAATAATAAACTAATAAAGAACTATTTCATTATTTGTTTAACTTGAAATAAATTACTTAACTTACGAAAATTTTATTTTAAATAAATATAATATTAACCTTTACAGTCTTAAAGACAATTAATAACAGAAAACTTGAGATTTTTACTTGCTAAAGTAAAGTTGAAGTAATGAATTCAAATAATAAATACTACAAATAAAGCTTTAATAATGAAATTATTTGATGAAGAACCTATTAATTTGTTAAAAATAAACGGCATTTGTGATACAAAGTTTACCCAATATTAAAAAAAATAGTTTTTCACACATTATTATACATATTTTACGTGTTTTTCTTGTTTTTTCAAATAAACACACGCTTTTTTAAGACCATTATATTTTTTTAATAATACATATTTAATAAATATATGGTGACTTAAATTTAACAACATGAAAATTAATAATGAAATAAAATTAATTACACTGATTCAATTCACAAATATTTAACTTTTCAAGTATGCTTTTAGAAATTAAGGCAGCTTGATTTCGTAGGAGTTAATATAAAATTTACCGAAATGAAACATTTTAAACAGATTTGCTTGTTTAACAATATTGAAAGATGTTACATTATCTTTGTGTTTGGTTTTCATATTTCATTTCAAACAGTCAGACGCCTTTTGCTCAAAGTTTGGACATCTGAAACATTTTAAACCTATATTCTGGTGAGTACAAAATTTAGATAAATGTCCTTTAACACAACAATTAAAACAAAATTTAATATTCTGATCATAATTACTTAATAGCGTTTCTGGGTTACAAAATTATTAAGTTTCCATTTTACTTAATTAAAATTATATTTATTCTTCGTAAAATCATTTTTCATAACTTCATAAGCCTTTAGTTTTTCTCTAAATTGGCTTTCAGTCTTTGCAACCGTTCAAAACTAATTTATTTTCATGGTAATAATTGATATTTCTTATAATATATTGCATCAATGCGACATCTTTAATTCTCCCGCGATTATTCAAACTTTCATTATAAAATAAAGACTCAGATTCTTTTATTTTACGCTGACATAATATTTCTTACAATTGGGATGAATTCGTAGTGACCTCGAATTCATCTATCAACTCTTCTTTCAGTTTCAAAATTGACTCAATATTCAATTAACTTTTTACTAATAATAAAGCTTATGATCGTTTCGTGAAAATAAACTTTTGAATATCAGATAAATTAACATATAATCAGCGCATTCAAATTGCTCACACCAAACGGAAGTGTTTTCATGTAACTCGCCATTAAAAGAAGAAATAAAACTTTCAATATCAGAGAAGCTTATAGAGATATTTGGGTTCTGATTTCCTACACAGCTCCACTCCTCTGTATGTTTAGCTGATTCATTAATCTTCTGGATCTGCACCCAGGAACCTCGTTTTGTCTATCTTCCGTTTAGCTTTCCGATGCAGATCGATTCGAATTTTGAATATATTGATAGACAGTTAATATCATTTAACAAAACTAATATTCTCTCGATTAGTTCCGTTTTTGTGCCTTGGCATGCAATATTCAGAATATCACAAATAGTAATCAAATCATTTAATGAAAAAGTATCATTAATAGTTTTTAATTTAGATTTCAAATTAAATTCATTTACTCTGCATTCAAAACCAGATAAGTTTATGATTCTTTCCGTATTTTTGGCATCGCCATCAGTATAAAAAATAAACTTATGTAAAATTTTAATTTTTTTTCTTTCTTCAGATTCTCCTGTGCATTGCTTATCACAGTCATTACGTCAATTTTCATCTTTAAATTAACTAATAAGAATAATGATGACTCACATTAAAGTCTTGAATTAACTTCTCACAGAGCACACACAATTTATATTTGTAATTTTATCTAAAAGTCCACGCACAATTACATTAAATCAGATCACAATTAGAATTGAAATATAGATACTTTTTTTCACATTATACATCTGTAATGAATTTTGTGGCATCTCTATGTTATGGTGTTTAGTATGACCAGAAACTCAAACTTTAAGTAGTTCATCAAATTTTTATTAAAAATTTTAACATTGACATTTACAAGAACACAAAACAATTAATATTGTTCTTTACGTTGTATATTATATTGTACAGATGATATTGCGGTACTTGTCCATTCCCGCCAAATTACGATTCGGATGTAGACGAAAAATTGCGAAGCAGTAAGATTTATCGCCATTTTTAGTTGTAAACTCCTAAGGTTGCTGTCCTAAAGAAACAGCACTTCATCTTTTTAGTAAAATATTACTTGCCTGTTAACGTTACCGAGTTCGTATTTTTTTTTAAATACCTATTTTGTTCCCTTTGAAAATGTCGTTAACAATTTTAAGTTTACGAAACAGCAAAATGGATGTCATCTCTTTTTTTCAAGAGAAAAGATTTTACCGAAAACATTATTATGCAAAAGAAATCACGTCATAAAGTTATGTGTTAATGAAGAAAGTCGCATAACAAGAAACAGCGCGGCAAGGCTCGGCATCATCTAGAATCGTATTTGGCGGAATTTATGTGAAGGAAATAAGAGGGGGAAGAAATAGTGAACGCAATTTCGGAAATAAAGCCTTTAATGTAGATTGATGTTCAAAAAGTTATGTAAATATTATTATTAAGCATCTAAATTTTTATATTACTTATTCGGATTAGATTTATCGCTAAACATATCAGAGATTATTAAATAAAAATATTAAAAAAAATTTATATTATTTTTTGGTGTGTTAGTTGTTTTCCTACATTTCAATTTCGCACTACGCTTGCTTGGCGCTTTTAACTAGCTTAGCGACATTGGCGTATTCTTAATTTGGCGGGGGGTGCTTTAATAGACAAAAACAGATATGGTTAATTACATTGTATAGTGGTTGAAATTCCGGAAGTGTTTTTTTTCCCTTTGAGTTCACCATTTCCATCTCGGGAAATTGTTCCGATTTTGGCCAATGTTGATTTGGGTTTCAAAGACAAGATGGACCTTACCACGAAAGTTCTTTTATAAGAGTAGAGTCTTCGTATTCCTTCACCTCTATTAGCAATAATAGAGTCGAACGGGTTTTCTCTTCTTATTCAATGATGGATATCAATATAGTCTAACTAAAGGCAGTATTTCTCATGGTCAAATGTTTCTTTAATGAATCAATTATTTTTGCTCCAAACATACAAGATAGAAGCTCCAGCAACATGGTACAAAGGCATGTATACAGCAAAATCTCATTCCATAGGATGCCTCAGACTCGGCTAGAACTGCACGAAAAATATATTTTGTTGGTTTCTTTTGAAAAAACAATTTGAGGAGCACCATTAGCAGATTTCAGGAATAACATGCATTGGTGTCATCCACGTATTTTGAAAAATTATTTTCGCTATAACAATCTAATGTTAATTATGAATATTAGCATGAAAGAAATGTGCAGGGAGGGGTAGGGTAAATATTTCACACAAAATATATATATCAAACCCTTATTGCACCTCTTAATTTCAGTGACAAATGACATATGTTTTTGCATTGCATTATTGGAAAATGCATGACATAGCTTCAGGCAAACTTCTAATACTTACAAAGTAGACATTTTTATCTTCTATAAAAACAATTTGTATTCAAACTACAAATGAGTTCATCCGACTAGCGATAAAATCCGGCTAATTGAGACTACCACTGATCGAGGATAACACAATTTATTTTAAAACATTCGTATGATAAATGAAACTGGATAAAAAAAATAATTCAAAAGGGCTCGTGGAAGCCAAGTGCATATTATAATTAAATTCAGTTCTATGCTATAGAAGCCAATTGCTCCAGAAGTGACTCCGCCTTGAACTTGCCAGAGCCTCCGCGGATATTTGAACTCATGCATTTTCCATTCCATTTCTTCAGCTCAATTATCTATACCTCATGATTAAGGAATCTCATTTAAGGCATTACTAGAGAGTACTCTCATTTATCGAAAGTGAACCGAGGCTTAGCAATTTCATCGGAGATCAATTTGTTCCATATGAAATGATTTTCTGTAAATTTTATCTTTTTTGATTTTTATCATTCTCCGATTTACCCAGAGTTTCAATATCCGAGATCGGTTCTGGTCTCAATTCAGATCATGTTATGAACATACAAAAATAGTAATAAATTAATGTACAGAACTACAAGAAATGTATACAAACATAAAGAAGATTTAGTGTATGTGTATCAGTGTTTACAAATAAATTCTATGAGTGGTTCACCATTACTTAACATTTGCAAGTCAACTTAACATCTCTAAGAGTATCAGTCAAGAATTTTACTTTCATTACGTTTTTTTTTTCGTAATTTGTTGCTGGAAGTGAAAAGAAAATGTCAATGAAAGAATGCCGTGAAAAAAAATATATGAAAAAGAAAGAAATGCAAAAGGTGTAACGCTATTCCGTTATTATCTGGCTCTTGTGCCACAATTCTGTATCATATATTACACTTCTAGGTGACTGACTACATTAAAAATGTGATTTTCGGAGAAAATTTTCCAATTATTTTTTTTTATTTCACGGTTTTAAAACCAAACTCTTTATCTTTCTAAAGATGCTTTAGTTTTAAAATTAGGATAAGTACAAGGAGAAATTATAACGCTTCAACAATTACGTCACAGCTGTCAACCCTTCCGGAATTACCAGTTTAAGGGCCTTTAAATGATCGGAAGTGATGATTCTTCATATTTTTTCTGTTACTTATGTAAGAAAATATATAATTTTTACTGTGAAATTTTTATTGAAATGTCCAATAAACAAGCCACAAAATTTCATATTACTTTTCAAGAATTTTTGCGAAAGAGAATGGCAAAAAGCAAACATTTTATTATGGTTATAAATATAGAACGAGATGATCCAATGCAGTGTGAAAAGCTTATTCCCTTATTTTTTTAAATTTCATACAGAAGGATCCCAATCAAATATTAAATACGCAAATTTTCTCAAAAAACTATTGCTGAAATGCTATAAAAGTGTGAAATTTGAAAAGAATATGTATTCAAAGGATAATTAGTTTTTATAAATTTATAGTAGTTCCAGACGACTGTCAAATTCTACATTTGTCTTTCAGTTAGAAGGAAAAAAAAAAGAAATGTGCGGTTGAGTTACACAACAGCACATTTCTTTCATTCATTTGAGAGTGTTGAGTAAAAATTGAAATTGTTTGACGTACTAAAATCCAAAGAATAATTAATGACATAAACAAAATCACTTTCTTCTTACTCAGTGTTTAAGGAAGGAGAAGAGAATAATAAATATGGTCAAAAGATTAATGCTCTTCCTGAGTTCTTCAGTTTCCAGGGATTGCGAGCAACTAAGGCTACTTACTTAATATTAAACAAATCCGTCTTAAATGATCTCAATTCAAGCGGAATGTTCTGATTGCCTTGAGGGACCACACAAAAACTGTTTGCAAGCCACGTGTGCCCCACACGCCACTCTTTGCCCATCCATGGCGCTTTTGAAAACAGATTGTTGAGATCGTTCATGGTAATAAGTGCCAGAAGGGAGATTTGAGGGTTCTAAAACCTGGAGCATCCAAGGACAAAAGTATGCCTTCATTTATATATGTATATCAATTCTTGAACAAATATAAGGTTTGCACCTGAGCTGGTATCATCTTCGTATCAAAGACATACTGAAGGGAAGACTTTAAGTCCCGATAGATTTAACATGCCGGAGCTCATATGTAAGAATTTTTTTTTTACTGCTGCAATATAATTACATGCGGTGAGGATCACGAAATCGTAGCCTTCTGTAGAGGATTGGTGTAGTGTGGACATTTGTAGAGGAAAGGGCCAGTTCAGGTATCGCCATAGTCAATTTATCGAGGATTAAAGCTATGCGTCCCATCGTTTATAGCCATCCTGTTGCTTAAAATTACGATGTTAATAAGCAATCAATCATTTGAAATTTTTTGAAGAGGATGGCGATGTTTGACTCCAAATCCTTGTTGATTAGAACCGTGTTCATTCTTTAAAAGATTTGCAAAAAATACTAGTGTAGCTTCAGAAAAGAAACATTAACACGAAATCAATTAATCCTCTCTGCACGATGTGAAATCTTTGAATCTAAGCCTTATCTTACTTTCAAACTCCCTATATGCGTCAAACACTCAAGATTACATTACACGAAATTTTTTTCTTTCTCCAAAAAATGAAAATGTGCGTTAAAATTGCATAAAAGTTTAATAGATCGTAGGCTACTTTTATTTTATTTCATGGTACAAACTAGGGTTTCTTTCCCGGGAACCCAGGATCCCGGGTTCCCGGGAGATGATAAGATTTCTGTACTTTTTCTATTCCCGCGAATTATACTCGTACTTCGTTCCCGGTATTTCCCGGGAACGAAGAAGTTGATGAAGAAGATGTTAAAGAAGAGTTTAGCTGTGAAAAGATGGTTTGTTTGGATACCAAAACAAGCTGGAATAGTTTGTTGGCAATGTTTGAAAAATTTTTAGAAATAATGTCAGCAATTTTAAAAGCATTAATTGACATTAAAGAAGAACAAATTATGACCAATGTAGAGTCTGAAACTATGACTACAATTGTAGCTGGCTTAAAGCCAGTAAAAATTGGCTTAGAAAAATTATGCAGTCGAAATGCAACTTTGCTAAATTCAGAAGGTGTATTTTCTTTCGTAATTGGGGAATTGAACGAACAAAATTCAGAATTTGCGAATAATATGAAATATTCGCGAATCCAAAGAATTAATGAGAGACACAATGTTAATTTAATAGGATTAATACAATACCCGAATTTTGGGAGAAAATACGAAGCAACTGCAGTTACTGTCGATATTTCTCGATTGCTTCGTAAAAATTGTTTGGTTAGACAAAACCAAATGATACGAACAAGGCTTTTCTGCGAATAAGAGGACTCAATATCCAACTCTTCGACTCAGAAGAAGAGAGCATGGAGGTTTTGAAAGAAAAATCTATGGCGTTGGACGGAAATTAGAGAAAGCAATTTACAAAATTTTTATATTGTTCAACCAAAAATAGTATTAGTCTCAACAAAATCATGAAACAAGAGATGTAGTTGTTCGACTCGACTGAAAATCCATCACCAAACATTATAAAACTATACGAGGCTTTAAAAAAAATTCCTCCCACGTCAGTTGAAGCCGAGAGAACATTTTCTGCTTCCGGATTGTTCGTCACGAAGCTCAGAACAAGGCTGAGTGATAAAAGTATAAATTGCTTATGCTTTCTGAAATCCTATTTTAAAAATAAATAATTAATTGATTTCATATTTTTTTGTATTTTTAGCTAATTATATAAACAAGCATTAATTTTGGAGGTTAAATGTATTTTTATTTTATATAATTATTATTAATTTTATTTAAAAATAACTCTTTTTTAAACTTTTTGAAATTTTGATGTATTCCCGGGAATCCCGAGAACGACAATTACATTCCCGAGATTTCCCGGACATTCCAGGGATTGGAAAAATCCGGGAAATCAAAAACTCTATTACAAACGTAACATATATTGCAAATATAGTAGCCGAAGCTACCTAATTTGCTTAATGACCTGTGGTGATGGTAACGAACTGGAACCGGGTAGCAGGGCTGATGCATATTAAATCCCTCAAAGCTCCAACACCTAGCGTCGGTGAAGTATGAAATCTTGGAGATCGCATTCTTCACTTAAAAGAGGCTTAAAATTACAAGGTTTTGTTGGCGATTTCTGATTCTTTGGCTGATAGAGTTTGCATATAACCTTCGCGTTGTTTTCTGAGAGAAGAGTGATTGGTTTTATTAACATGGAACTACATAACTTACGACGTCGTATTAGCAACGGACTTAGTGATTTTGCACATTGACAGGTGACGAGAACGACACCTTAGCTGGCAGATCAATCTCCTTACTTCCACATTAGGTCAATGGCCTCGAAAGATGCATCAGCCACGGCTACACGGCAGGACTGTTATG
The DNA here is from genome assembly GCA_019974015.1 of Nephila pilipes. Classification (NCBI taxonomy): domain Eukaryota; kingdom Metazoa; phylum Arthropoda; class Arachnida; order Araneae; family Nephilidae; genus Nephila; species Nephila pilipes. The sequence continues at coordinate 13,976 of BMAW01012168.1, read as the reverse complement.
ACATCATGGCTGGAACCCACGACTCGATCAAAACCGTCGACTGCGAATCCGTTACCATGGACACTAGGCTACCTCAATTTTGTTTTTTCAAAGGAAGAGAAAATGTCAATGCAACCGAGGAAAAAGAAAAAAATATTTACAGATGTAACAATTTGCTGAAATTTTCATTTTTATTATTTAATAAGATTGTAAAATTTGTGTACAAAATATACATTTATGTTCATAAAATTGAATATTTGGTGCATTGAGTATTAAATGCAAAATAAACAAATAAATACTAGAGTCTCCTCCAGTGGCGTACCAAGAAATTAATTTTGGGGGAGGGGGATACATATCGTCTTAACCGATGAAGCAAATTCTTTGTTCAGAATTATCACTTGGTAAAAACTAAATAATATGCTGCATCAATATTATTTATCCTATTTGAATATGTTGAAAGAATGCTATAATTTTTCCCATGATACAAATTGGACAGCCCTTTTCATGGGAATGCACCCTCCTCTCATCGTCCTTAATCTCTAACCCAGGGGAGCAACATATCGGATACAACCAAAACATTTTTATTCTTTTCTCAAAAATTAACCCATAGATGGAATCCTTCTTACCTTACTGAAGAAAAAAATAAGCATTCGAAGAAAAAATAAAATCATTTTTTTAGTTTAGAACATCTGTAATAGTGTAAGATAGCAATTATCCTCAAATATATTTCAGTTTCTAGGAAAAATCATGGGGTTGCATATGTTCTTTTGCATCCTCCTGGTACACCACTGGTTCCCACAATTTACTGGCTGAAATAGCTATTGTTTATTGGGATCACTTTTGGAGTACAAGATAACATTTCAACATTTTTATCATTAAATCGAATTTTAATTACATTTCGCTTAAATATTGAGTATAATAATTAATCGTGTGCTTTAATTTTAAATACATGTAGCTGATGTAATATTCAATTTTAAAAATTATCGTTTGCTTTAGTTTGAATTACATTTAGCTAAATAAATTCAATTTAATAATTTATCATATCCCTTCATTTTATTTTTACTGTCGTCCATTAATCGATATTTCAATTTTTATTTTGATTCGTGTGTTTTTCAGAATAATTTAATAATAATCATTAAAAAAAAGCACACCTTGGGTAGCTAAAACTTTTTTTTTTAGAAAACTTTGCATAGCGATTTTTTATTTTTTCTTGGACTTCTTTACATCGTTATCCTCTAGAGTTATGTATTTCTCTCAAAGTATACGTACTTTTCGAAGATAATTATAGTAGAAATCAGCATTTGGAAACTTTATCTTCTTTTTCCACATACTACTTTAATTTAGCGGTATTGGAGATATGTTTAGCCAAACAAAGCACTATAAATAATTGTAATTTACAACATTACATACTTAAGTATGCTTGAAAAAGAAAAAAAAATTTTTTAATTGAAATTTATCTCAGACTTCTCAATATTTTAAAACTTCTCGATATACAGACGCATATAAAGTTCGTTTGAATTTCCGTCTATGGGCTACATCTTCGACTTTGAAAGATCCGATTAATTATTTACGTGGAACTGAGAAGCCACACAATGACTTTTAGTGAAGGAACTCGTCACTACCTCCCCACACTAAGGGAGTATTTGTAGCCTTGGCAGATTTTTGATGCATCAGGTCAACTACACGGCAGGTCTTTAGGTGCATGTAAGTTCGGAACCACGGCTCGACCGAAACCGCCGGCTACAAGGCCGTAACGATGACCACTAAGCTTTATGACCTATGAACTATGTATTCAGTTACTTTAGTTTAGCAGTACGTACGTTATCCAGAGTACAAGAAGAACAAATATTAATTTTGTTTCCTTGATAAAAGTTTGTCTTTTAATATTAATCAGGTTAGAGCATAGTTTCTTGATTCAAAAGCCATTGCAGATTATGCTACGTTACGAATTTCGTTTATTTTTTAAACTTACATTAACATTCCACAGTACCTGCAAAAATGGTCCTTCTTTCCTTCCAAATGTCCTCCTAGAATGCACATTTGATACTTTTTAAAGCCTGCTTAGGCTTAGCCATTTTTGATTTAGGGTTTTTCAAATTATATATTCGATAATAACTCATCTTACGTATAAAAAAAATATTACATCCTCCAATAAATAAACACAGCCAATTTATCTATTCTAACGCATTCCTATCGAAGGGAAAAATAAAACTTCATTTAATGATTAATTTAGTGATAATAGCTTTTACAACTGTGTATGCCAAGAATTCAATCAATCATTTGCCATGTTTTTATTATAGCGGTTGAATCCGATATGATTTCAGTTTCTACAGACATCTGCTAATTTAGGAAACAAAACATTTTTTTTTTCTTTTTGGAAAGCATTCATATATTGAAAATTTAGACATTTTGTATACTCATGGATGCTATTGGTAAGTCTTTTTTATGTGAAATCTGCCATAAGGAATTCAAATCGAAAATATCTTTTCATGAACATTTAAATATTCACATCAAATGTAAACAAGATTTGAGTAGTAATTTTAATAGCCAAGAAAGAATGAAGTCACATTTAATTAATCGCACTACGGAAACAATTCATCAATGCGAACTGTGCAAAAAGGAATTTTCCCACAAGAAAGCCTTAGAGAAGCATTTAATAAATCATACACAAGAAACAACTTACGTTTGTTGTGTCTGCAACAAATCATTTCTTCGGAAGCAAAATTTAACACAACATCAACGTATTCACGCACAGTATAAACCTTACTCTTGCGAAATTTGCAGCAAATCATTTTCTGTAAAAGGTAAATTAAACACCCATTTATTGATTCATACACAAGAAAAACTTTATGTTTGTGAATTTTGCAAGGCTGGTTTCTCGAGTAATGGCAATTTAAAAACCCATTTGCGTATTCATACTAAAGAAAAGCCATACATTTGTGATATATGCAATAAGGCTTTCTCTCAGAATAGTATTTTAAAAAATCATTTTTGTATTCATACAAAAGGAAAGCCATACATTTGTGAAGTATACAATAAGGATTTCTCTCGTTCTGATGTTTTAAAAATCCATTTGAGAATTCATACAAAGGAAAAGCCTTACCATTGTGAAATATGCAATAAGGCTTTCTCTCAGAATAATGATTTAAAAAAACATTTGCGTATTCATACCAAAGAAAAGCCTTACAATTGCGAAATATGCAAAATGTCCTTCTCTCAGAACTGTAATTTACGGAAGCATTTGCCTATTCATACAAAAGAAAAACCTTACAATTGTGAAATATGCAATAAGGATTTCTCTCGTTTTGATGTTTTAAAAACCCATTTGCGTATTCATACCAAAAAAATGCCCTACATTTGCGAAATATGCAATAAGGCGTTCCCGCAGAATAGTGAATTAAAAAAACATTTGCTAATTCATACAAAGGAAAAACCTTACAATTGTGAAATATGCAATATGGCCTTCTCTCAGAATAGTAATTTAAAAAAGCATTTTCGTATTCATACCAAAGAAACGCCTTACATTTGTGAAATATGCAATAAGGCTTTCTCTCAGAATAGTGTTTTAAAAACCCATTGGCGAATTCATACAAAAGAAGTCTTACAATTGTGAAATATGCAATAAGGCTTTCTCCCTTAATGGGTATTTAAAAACTCATTTTTTTTTCTCACACAAAGTAAAAACCTTCTGTTTCTGAAATATACAAGAAATAGTTCTCTTAGTATTTTAGTCTAAAATGTCATTTAATTATTCACTTAAAAGCTTAGCAGCTCATTTGAGGAATTGTACAAAACAGAATTTTTTATTCTGATAATTTAGTAGTAACGAATGCCTTATAGTCATGGAGTTAATCTCTGAAATATAAAGCATGAAAATTCATCAGAATTGTGTTTCATGCGTTGTGTACAGAACAATTATTATTCTTTTAATTTTTTTCACTTGTAAACATTTTTATATACTGGTATGTGTATTATGTTAGGTTGTATCTCTAAATGTAATAAAATATATAGATGTTTTGTATTGGTTTTCTTATCTTAAAGGATTCTATACGTTATGTTTACAGCAATGAATGAAAATTCATACTTTTCATCTTGTTAAAAAAATTCTTCTTCTACTGTATTCTCTTTCTTTATCTTAGAAATATAATGGAAGCAAAATTTTGCAGAATGGGAAGAACGCCCACTTTGTGATTCATGCTGATATAAACGTTCGTCCGCATCATTAATTTCTTGCTAAAAGTGTTATTTTGAAAGTAAAGTTTTATATTAAAAAATAAGTTTCTAAAATTTTTGGAGTAATAAACTTAATTTGTACTTATTTTCCTGAATATTCTCCACATCATCAGAACCCAGACATTTCTCATATTGTTCTTTCGAGGGTCATCATCACTCGTGTTGTGTCCGTGTGTGAAAGTATAGTTCCACTGTAGTTCATGCATGTCGTAGGGGGCGTACCCAGGGTCTTTGATATAGCTGGGTACCCTGCTCTTGGACTTATTTCTAGGGACCTCAGGGATTAGCTTTCTTTAGAAAGGCATCATGACCTCGAGTTACCCCAGTGATATTTTTTTTATCTTGGGATTTACTCTGTTTGGTGAATATGGGTAACTTGCCCCAGGGATACCACAGCAATCTAATCCCCTATATTAGACCCTCCATCTCATCAATCAAAATTTTACCTTTTCTACTTCTACATGTCTATATAAGTACAATTTAATAACTTCGCTCTCTTTCGTTTGCCTTGTTTGGTGAAACATGGCACTTCTAACTTTTGCGCATTTACAAATCATTCACTCTTGCGCATTACTCGCTCGTTCAATGAATTCATCGTGACAATTATCAATCACTGATTGAAACGTCTAAATCAGAGTTACAACTTGCTTGAAGCAGCATGGCCACATCTGGCTCTTGCGCCACAGAACTTCAAAATTGCCATCAAGGGCAGTCATTGTAGCACTTCAGAGATTGAACTCTCACTCAAATAATCGAATTTTATTATTGAGTCTGCGGTTTCTTGAAACCATTTAAACCAATAATAATGACTGCAATGCAGAATATTATTTACAAAATAAATTTCAACATGCAGAATATATTTTATCCATACATCTCTCTCCTTTTCTTAATAATAATTCAAACATTAATTGGTTTTCTTCTACTCGCATTATGACTATGTCAGAGTCAAAATTTTAAAATCTTTTTGCTCACATTTTAAGGAGCTCAATAGAAGTGAAATTTCTACGTAGATTGTTTTCTATGATTTTAATTAAACAGTACGATAATTTAATTAAAATCAATAAAGATTATTTGATAAAAATTAATTATTTAATGAATTAAATTTTACAAATACACCCTTGTATAAATCAATTGAAACAAATTCGAAAATTTTAGAAAACCAAGGGAAAAAGCTTTTTATTTATTTAAATTCAATCAAAATCAAACATTTTTAGAACATATGATTTCTTGGACCCTTTATTGACATTTGTACAGGATTCGACATGGATTCCACCATTTTTTTCATAATTATTTATAATATTTGTGTCCTTGTACCACATATGAATTATCAAGGAGATTAGCTTCCCTATAGTTGATTATAGACGATTATCGTCTTAAATAGACAATTCTTGCTTATAGCGGAAAGATTCTCTATTTAGAGGATATCAGTAAAGTTCTCAAGTCTCTCCAATGTTTCAAATGGTGTCTCAGACATGAATATCTAGACCATTTTCTATGTATGACTGGAATCTAAATCCTATCGAAAAATCCACGTTTCATCAAGGTATTGTTTCTTCAACACTGGAACAACCTTTTTATCGAGAATAATAATAATTTGCTGAGAGCGAATCATACCATCAATTGGCTGCAATGAACCCCAAAGCAACTTCTTTGGAGGGTGTTTAACAAATTGGTTAACGTGTCTAAACAGAATACTTCCGCCCGACGATCTCCGCACGTGTTGAGTTTGCTGACTTTGGACGAAAAAATGACTTTCGTTACTTAATATCAATTTCCACCAAATTTAGACTGTCCAGTTCTTATATTTTAATGTCCACAAGGAACGCTTTTTTTTTATTGGTTGGGCCAGAAGCTGTTTCTTCAGAGGCTGATAGGCTGACATGGAAAGAACATGGGCTAGTTTTTAGGCTTAATTCTATTCGCATGGCTTAGGTAGAAGAATACCGAGAAATCAGTTTAATTAATGATTAAAGAATATTAGTAATATAAATTTAGTAAATTACCAAAAAAGTACTTTATTACATTATTGTAATCTTCAAATATTTCTAAATAAAATTAAAAAATGTCATTTATCGAGGAGTGAATTAAACATTTTTTAACAGTGTGCTATGTCATTTCTTTTACCGTCAAAACTTAAGAAGCATTTTCTCAGCTTTTTATATTCATAAGTTTATTTAAAATGCTAAGGTTTATGCTGGTAAACATGGTAAAGATTTTTATATTTTTTTTCTGGTTACTTTGCATGACATGTTTGACATTTCTGCTTTTTTTTTTTAAATCAGTAGCTGCGGTTTTCTTAAATAAATGAAATTAGATATAGCAGTTTTAACTGTTGTTCGTATTCCCCGATTAGTAGAAAAAAGAAAAATTATTGGCTGATTGAAAACATCTAGAGAAATGTGTTACAGTACAGGTATATCATATAGTTTTCAACTTTTATGTGATAATTTTTTTAAAATAACTTTGTCCTCCGAGATATATAGAGGAAAAGAGTTTATCATTTATAGTTTAAATTTTTGAAACGACTCTTTCTTATTAATCTAAACACCCGGTCATATCTACTTCGAAATAAGGTTTGCAGCGAATCAAGTTTTAAAAAAATCCATTCTGAAATGTTTACGGCTTAAATTCCGACAGTGTTTTAAATTGGTGTCTATTGGCACACAAGTCTCGTTCTAAAGATTTATACATATTTTTTTAATTGAAGCAGTTTACAAAAGTTGTCTATCTTGCTTTGAAGATCACTTCCTTGGTCTCCTTTATCGCTTCATTCCTGTAGATGTGACACTTTGCGACAGACATTTATATATTGGATCTGCTGCATGTGTTTCTCAGAATTCCCCATTAAACAAATTCCCCGTTCCAAACATTCATTTCTTCTCACTTTTCCACCGCAGTAGCCTAGGGGTCATGGTTGCAGGCTCGCGACCGGTGGTTTTCATCAAATCGTGGGTTTTAACCTAGCTTCACGACTGCGAAATTAAAAGTTTCTCTTGTTTGATGCCTTTACTGCTATTTTACTAAATAATATTCTTGATGTTGGACCAAAATACTGTCGGAATCATTTCAACTATCTAATAAGTTTACGTCGTCAACAAACATTAATTTCTTCTGACTTTGCGACTTTGGTAGCCTAGTGGTCAAGGTCGTGGACTAGCGACCGGCGGTTTTCGTTCGGTCGCGAGTTCGATGCTTGGCCGCCAAAGAGCCGCCGTGTAGCCAGTGCTGATGCACGTTAAATCTGTTCGGGGCCCAAAGTCCTCCTGATGGCGTGGTGTGGATATTAGGAGAGGGGGGTGCCAGCTCAGGTGTCGTCGTCGTCACTTGGCCGTGGTTCAAAATTACGAGGTCCGTCGCCAATAGCCCTCGTGTTGCTTCTGGTGCGACGGTAATAAAAACTAAAACTAAGCCTAGGGGTCATGGTTTCGGACTCTCTACCGGTGGTTTTCCTCACGTCGTGGGTTTCAACTTTGTTTCACTACTGCGAAATTAAGAGCCTCAGCGGTTTGATGCCTCTATTGCTATTTCAATACATAATTTTCTTGATGTTGGACCAACATACTATTTAATTCGTTTCAACTATCTATTAAAATTACATCGTACACAGTAAGTTTGACAGAGGCCAAGGAATAAACGTAACAACAAATCTCTGTATATCAAGCATAAGTCGTGGCCGCAGTAACGGAAAGGACATGGTATCGAACTTGAGGCTGGTGGATTTCGTCTACACCTGGGATCGATCCTATTGCCATTAAATAACCACCGTGTAGCCGAAGTTGATGCACATTAAATACGTAGAGGCTCAAAATCCTCCAGAGGACGGGGGTGGAAATTAGAAGAAGAAATTATTAGAAGAGTTATATGCCAGCTTAGGTGTTGTCCTCGTCACATGACAGAGGCTCAAAATTACTAGGTCCATCACTGATAGCCCTAGAGTTGTTTCTAGTGCGGCGTTAGCAAAAGCGCTCGACCAATTTGTCCTGAATATGTTGATTGTAAAATAATTGTTTGTATGCTAATCCACGTTTGTCTGTGGAGCCGCGGTAGCCTAGTGCGTAAGGTAGAACACTCAGGGTGGTCGTTTTCATCGAGTCGTGGGTGTGACCTTGATAGTACTAAAGACAAGTCGTGTAGTCGGGGTTGATGCACGTTTAATCTGTCGAGGTCCAAAGTCCTCCCAATGGTGTGATGTGGAAGTTAAGAGAAAGGGATCAAGTTCGTGTTTCGTCCTCGTCACTTGATCGAGGTTCAAAATGACGAGGTCCGTGAACAATAGTGAGTGCTGCTTCTAGTTTGACGTTAATTAAAACATACAAATTAACATTTCTCTGAAAGAAACTCATTGCTATTTTATAATCAACACAAATTAAACCCTAAGGAAAATTTTTCGTGTATGCAATTACTTTGGCTCTGAGTTTATAATTTCAATTTGTATCGTTGTTCATTTTTAATTTAGTTTGGTTTTTATTACCGTCTTACAAGAAGCAATGCGAGGGCTATTGGAGAAGGACCTAGTAATTTTGAATCTGAGACAAGTGACGAGGACGACACCTTATCTGGCACCCCTCTCCTGACTTCAACACCATACTTCTAGGAGGCTTTTGCGCCCCGACGGATTTAACGTGCATCAGCCCATGCTTCACGGCGTGTCTTTGCGGCCAAGGCTGGAACCCGAGACAGAACGAAAACAGCCGGCCTCGAATCCGAAACCATGACCACTAAACTACCGCGGCCACTAACGTTGCTCATAAATTTTCGTTTGCAACTTATTTTTTACTAATTCACATTTTTAAAGCCGCATAAATGCGAAGAAAACATTAACATTAAACATTCGTAATATGTCGCTGGAAGTGAAAGGAACATATCAATAAAAGAATGGCGTGAAGAAAAAACATCTGAAAAAGAAAAAAAAATGCAAAAGATGTAACGCTATTCCCTTATTATTTGGCTCTTGTACCACAATTCTGTATCATATATAACACTTTAAGTTGACTACGTTTCAAATGTGACTTTTGGAAAACATTTGCAATTATTAATTTTTTTCATTTCACCGTTTTGAAACCCAACTCCTTAGCTTTCTAAGGAGGCTTTACTTTTGAGATTAAGATAAATAGAAACGAAATTATAACGATTGAAAAATTATGTCGCAGCTGTCAATCCAAAATGAAGTACCAGTTTAAGGGTCATTTAAATGAACGGAAGTGATGATTCTTCATATTTTTTCTGTTATTTATGTAAGAAAATGTGTAATTTTTATTGTGAAATTTTCATTCAAATGTCCAATAAACAAGCCACAAAATTTCATATTACTTTTCGAAAATCTTTGCGAAAGAGAATGGCAAAAAGCAAAATTTTTATTAAGCTAATAAATATAGAACGAGATCCAATGAAGTGTAAAAAGATTATTTTCTAATTTTTATAAATTTCGTGCAGAAGGTTTCCAATCAACTATTAAATACGCAAATTTTCACAAAAAAACTATTGTAGAAATGCTGTAAAAGTTTTTTGTTTGAAATTTAAAAAGAATATACAGATAATCAAAAAATAATTACAATTTATTAATTTACAGTAGTTCCAAACGACTGTCAAATTCCTCATTTGTCTTTCAGTTAGAAGGGGAGAAAAAGAAATGTGCGTTTGAGTTACACAACATTCATTTCATTCATTTGAGAGTGTTGAGTAAAAATTGAAATAGTTTAAAATAATTATTGAATGTTAATTGAATAGTTTTTACCAAAATCCAAAGAATAATAAATGTTATAAACAAAACCACTTTCTTCCTACTCAGTTTTTAAGGAAGAAGAGCAAAATAATAAATATAGTTAAAAGATTAATGTTCTTCCTGAGTTCTTCAGTTTCCAGGAATTGCGAGCAAATAAGGCTACTTACTTAATATTTAAACAAAATGTTTTAAATGTTTTTACGCAAAGGAAGGAAATCTCATCTCTTCCCGAATTTTTCTGATTGCCTTGACGGGTCACACAACAACTCTAATCGGGCCGCTCTTTGCCCACTCCTGGTCAAGTTAAAAGCAGATTCGTGAGATAATTCGTGTTAATATGTGCCAGAAGACAGATGTTGAGGGTTCTAAAACCAGTAGCTTCCAAGTACAAAAGAATGCCTTCATTTTTGTCTGTATAGCAATTTTAGAACAAATACAATGTTGCCCCATGAGCTGGAATCTCCTTTGTATCAAAGACATACTGAGGGGAAGACTTTAAGTTTCGATAGATTTAACATGCCGGAGCCCCTGGGTAAGATTTTCATTTTACTGATGCAATAGCGATGTGGTAAGGGTCACGATATCGTAGCCTTCTATAGAGGATGAAGTCTAACCGTTGGTGTAGTGTGGACATTTGAAGAGGAAAGTGCCAAATCAGATATCGCAATAGTCACTTTATCACGGATTAATCCTACGCGTCCCATCGTTTATAGCCCTCATGTTGCTTAGAATTACGATGGTAATGTACAATCAATAAATCGAAAAATTTGAATGAGAATGGCGATGTTTGACTCTAAATCCTTGTTGATTAGAACCGTGTTCATGGTTTAAAAGATTTGCCAAAAAATACCCGTGTAGCTTCTGAGAATAAACATTAACTGAAAAACAATCAATCCTCTCGGCAAGATGTGAAATCTTTGAATCTAGAGCCTTATCTTACTTTCAAAACTGCCGGTATGCGTCAAACAAACAAGATTACATTAAACGAAACATATTTTCTTCACCAAAAAAATTATTAAAAACCAAAAAAAAAAAAAAAAAAAAAAAAAATGAAAATATCAGTTAAAATTGCGAAAAAATTTCTTTTATTCAAGATCGTTGGCAACTTTATTTTTTTCTTTGGTACAAACGTAACATATTTTATTGATATAGTAGCTGAAGCTATACTAAATGTCCTTAATGACCGCGGTATTCTGTGGTGACAGTAGCATACTCGTGATGCACATTAAATCTCTCGAAGGTCCAACTCCTCCCATCGGTGCAGAGTGAAATCTTGGAAATGGTATTCGTCACTGGATCGAGGCTTAAAATTACAAGGTCTTGTTGGCGAGTTCTTTTCCTTTGGCTGATAGAGTACGCTTATAACCTTCGTGTTGTTTTCTTAGAGAAGATTGATTGGTTTTATTATTATCGAACTACACGACGTGCTGCATCCTATTGGCGACTGAGCTTGTAATTTTGTAGCTGGACAAGTGACGAGAACGACACCTGAGCTGGCATCTCCATCTCCTAACTTCCACATCAGGTCAACGGGAGGGCTTTGAGCCCCGGCTACACGTCGGGTCTATTATGGCATCAAACTCAAATCCACGACTCGATCCAAACCGCCGACCGCGAGTCCGTTACCAGGGACACTTGGAAACCCCATTTTTGTTTTTTCGAAGAAAGAGAAAGTGTCAATGTAACCCAGGAAAAAGAAAAAAAAAATTACAGATCTAACAATTTGCCGAAACTTTCATTTTTATTCTTTAATACGTTTCTAAAATTTATATATAAAATATACATTTATGTTCATAAAATTGAATGTTTAGTGTATGGAGAATTAATTTCAAAATAAAGAAATAACAACTTGAGTCCCCTCTAGTGGCGTACCAAGAAATTAACTTTAGGGTAGGGTGATGCATATCGTCTTCGCATATCGTCGAAAGCAAATTCTTTAGTTTAGAATTATCACTGGGTAGAAACTAAAGAATACGCTACATCAATATTATTTCTCCTATTTGAAAATTTTCAAGGATTGTTATAATTTTTCCCAAGTTACAAAGAGAAATGCACTCTCGATAGAAAGGCCACTTTTATGGGAATGCACCCTCCTCTCATCGTCTTTAATCTGTGACCCAGGGAAACAACATATCGAAGATAGCAAAAACTATTAAATTCAAGAATTAACAATTACTTCTCAAGAATTAACCCTTAGATGGAAACTTTTTTTCTAATATTGCTGAAATATTTTTAACACGAGAAGATAAAGAAGATATTTTTTTTATAGTTTAGGACATCTATAATAGTATAAGATAGCAATTATCTAAAAATATATTTCAGTTAATTTCTATTTATTAGCCCCCTAACTAGCTATTGTTTATTGGGATCACTCTTGGGGTATTCGATCACTTGCAGACTTCTTATCATTAATTTGAATTTTATTTACATTTAGCTTAAAGATTGAGTATAATAATTTATCTTTTTCTTTAATTTTAATTAAATGCAGCTGTTCCAAAATTCAATTTAAATAAATTATCGTTCGTTTTAGTTAGAATTACATTTATCTTAAATAAATTCAATTTAATAATTTATTGTTTCCTTCAATTTTAATTACTTGTAGCTTAAATAATAATCAATTTAATAATTTATCATTTCCGTTCATTTTATTATCGTAAACGTTTACTGTTGTCCATTAATCTATATTTCATTTATTATTTTGATTCTTATAATTCAATGAATAATTTAATAATAACTATGAAAAAGGACACATTAGGTAGCTAAATCTGTTTTTTTTGCAAAACTTTGCATAGAGACTTTTTATTTTTTTCTTAGACTGCTCCATATCATTATCCTCTAGTTTTATATTTCTCTCAACGTATATGGACTTTTCGAAGACAGTTATAGTATAAATCAGCATTTGAAAACTTTATCTTCATTTTTCTTCATGTTACATTAATTTAGCGTTCATGGTGATATGTTTATCCAAACAAATCACCATGAATAGTTGTAATTTAAAGCATTACGTACATAAGTATGCCTCAAAAAGCAGAAATTTTACAATCGAGATGTATATTTGTTTCTTCTCAGTATTTTAAAACTTTACGATATACATTCGCATACAAGGTTCGTTTGAATTTGCATCAATGGGCTACATTTTAGACTTTGAAAGATGCGATTGCTTATTAACGTCGAACTGAGAAACAACATGAGGGCTTTCGGTGATGTACCTCATAATTTTGAGCCTCGGTCGTGACGAATATGACAACTGAATAGACACTTGTCTCTCCAAACCTCCGTGCCTCAAAACTTGCAGCCTTGACAGATTTTACGTACATCAGCACCACTACAAAGCGGGTTTTTAGAAGCATGAAGGTCCGAACCCACGGCTCGACGAAAGCCGCCTTCTGCAAATCCGTAAACATGACCACTAAGCTCTAAGACCTATGAAAAGTGTATTGAGTCAGTTTAGTTTAGCAGTACGTAGGGATGTTATCCAGAGTACAAGAAGAAGAAATATTAATTGTGTTTTCTTGATAAAAGTTTATTTTTTATTATTAATCAGGTTAGAGCATAGTTTCTTGAATCAAAAGGCATTGCAGATTATACTACGCAAAGATTTTTGTGTAATTTGAAACTTGAATTAATATTAAACAGTGCCTGCAAAAGTGGTCCTTCTTTCCTTTCAAATGTCCTCCAAGAAAGCATATTTATACCTTCTTATTTTACATTTTTACATACTGTTTATGCTTAGCCATTGTTGATCCAGGTTTTTTCAATGTACCAAATTAATATACATTCGATAATAACTCATCAAACGTATAAAAAATTATAAGGTCATCCAATAAATAAATGTAGTCCGACATATTTCTACTAAAGGAGAAAGCAAAAGGTCATTAATGTTAAATTTAGGGATAATAGTCTTTGCAGCTGTATATTCCAAAAATCCAAGCAAACAATTATTTGCCATGTTTATATTATAGCGGTTGAATCCGATATGATTTCAGTTTCTACAGACATCTGCTAATTTAGGAAACAAAACATTTTTTTCCTTTTTAGAAAG
>BMAW01012166.1:129412-167696 GCA_019974015.1 Nephila pilipes | reverse complement strand
TTATCCTAGATTTCTAACTGAAAATTTAATTAAATCCGTCATCAAACAACTGTTAAGTGGTCAATCATAAAGCTTAAATTACAAAGCTTTCATTTTTCAAAACCAAAAGTTAAAGTTTATCACTTTTGTGCAAACATGCTTAAATCAAACGCTCTATATTTTTTCGTGTGAAATTTCCTACTACTTTCAGTTTTAATCTCGAAAATTGACAAGTGTAAAAAGTTTTAAAGTTCTTAGAATGGATGAAATATAATAAAATATTTTTTACAACCTTTATGAAACATGCTAGAAAAATTTAAGACAAAAATTTTTTTTTTCATTCCAGAAAAAATATATAAGAGTCGATGAAAACTGTTATATGATTCCCTTGAGACCAACAGAAGACGGTCGATGGAAATTCAAATCAAATCTGGACGTTATAGAAAAAGCTTCCAATAGTTCACCTGAAATTATGAAAGAACCCACTGGTCTATATCAAGGGCTAGCTTTATTTATTTACGGCTTGAAGTCTCCTTTCAGAGTGTGAGTAACTTCATTATCTTGCTCGAGAATTCATAAGTACTGCAGTCAAATTTATTCAAATATGTAGAAATATTGGAGTTCTTGTTATTCCATTTGTTTAAAGAATATGAAGGTGATTGAGGCAATCAATTACCTAAATTTTGCACACTTTTTTTTATAAAAATAGAAGACCCTTCGCTGATTCTGTTGATTGGGACATTGGGTTGTTCGCGGTTTTCTCTTCACTAATTTTGGGGACATATTGATAATGTGAATTTCAAAAAGAAAAACTCTGCCAACCGAATGAAATGTAATTTGATAAATTAGTTGAAGATAAAAAAAAATGTATATTGAACTGAATTAGATTTAGAAGTATATAAGTGATATTGAATTGAAAGAAAATAAATGGGAGATAGAAAATACCAAGCAGATAGATGTTTGTAAATTGGATTGAACTGAATCATCGTAATTTTTCGTTTGAATAGAAATTAGTTACAATAGGAAATGAACCTGCTAAAAACAAGAAGTCGAATGATTTGGTAAGCTAAAGCTTTATTATTTGAGTTTCGACAAGATTGACTCAGTTGAGAGGGATTAGAGAGAGAGAGTGATATTGCATAGTCTTTAACAGGTAATAAAGAGTGTTGTTTTGTGGCCGCGGTAGCCTAGTGGTTAAGGCATCGTACTCGCAGCCGGCGGTTTCGTTGAGTCGGGTGTGTAGCCGGAGCTGATGCACGTTAAATCTGTTCGGGGCCCAAAGTCCTCCCGATGGTGAGGAGTGTATGTTAGGAGAGGGGGGGTGCCAGCTCAGGTGTCATCCTCGTCACTTGACCGAGGTTCAAAATTGCGAGGTCCGTCACCAATAGTTCTCGTTTTGCTTCTACTACGACGTTAATAAAAACTAAACTAAACTAAACACGTTGAGTCGGGTTTTCCAGCCTTGATACTACTTTTGACCCTCTGTGTGGCCGGGTGTGATGCACGTTAAATCTGTCAGGACCCAATGTCCTCCCTTTGGCGAGGTGTGGAAGTTAGGAGAGGGGGTGCAAGCTCAGGTGTCTTCCTCGTCACTTCACCGAGGTTCATAACTGTGAAGTCCAAAAGCCCTCATGTTGCTTCTAGTGCGACGTTAATAAAACGAAACCAATATTATGTTATACTTCTCTATTGTTTCTTGAATTGGACATTGTAATTAGACTTCAAGATGGTCGGATGGTTGTAAAATTAAATAATGAAGAACATATGTCACAGAAGTACATTTTATAAGAATTTTATAAACACTGTGCAACAAAACTGAATTTCAAAATTTTAGACATAAGTGCTACAATAGAGAAAAATATCTAAATTTCTATGATTTTTTTCTTCTCATTTCTTCTAACGTGTTTTTTAGAATTTTGGTATATTTTCCTAAAATCTTCTTTATGCATATTGCTGACATTTTGCACATTCAGAAACAAATTTTTCCTATACAGTGAACTTATTTTTGATTGAATTAATACTCAGAAATATTAGGCATTGAACTTTATAAATTAAGGGTAATCAGAATCATGAAATTTAACATACTGAAAAATTTTATTAAACTTAGATTCTGAAATTTTTACTATCACCGATGTGTAGAAAGTTACGTTTATAAATATTTCACAAATTTTTGAAGTTAAAATAGTTACAAAATTTAAGTAAGATTACTTACCTAAGTATATGACTTGCAAAGTATTGATTATTAACTGTTCATACAGAATTATTTATGTTTATATAAATGTGATTTTTCTTTTCGTTTACATGTAATAAGTAAATAAACATCTATCTCAAAGTTAAAATAAGATTTCATTGCTTTTATTTTAACAAAGTGAGGGTTACTTAAATTTAACATAAAATAAGCCAAAGACTTCTCACTTAAACAAACGTTAAATTAGGTTAAACGAAGGCTTTCATTTTTAAAGTAGAGACGGAAAAAAAAACATTTCCCAGCCGTAGGTGTTGCGTGTGTTTATATCGAAGTAGAAAAAAAAATCCACCTGCACGAAAAATGCATTGGTTTTAAAACAAACAGAAATAAAACACCCGCTTGTACTTCTACCGTTACTTGTGTTTTGTAATACAGACATCATTGTGCCTTAGAAATGACCAAAGAGTAGATCGTTTTATAAAAAGTTCCTTTCTCAATAAGAAATAGTTGCTCACGCAAGCCCCGAAGCAAAACAATACCAATAATAAATTGAAACAGATATGAATACAATTACAATATTCATTTTTATCAATCTTTGCACTTACACTCAGCTTTCTCATTTATTCCATGCCATGATCTTCTGTTACAGAACAATGCTGTTAATCAAATTTTAGAAACGAAAAAT
The DNA here is from genome assembly GCA_019974015.1 of Nephila pilipes. NCBI lineage: Eukaryota > Metazoa > Arthropoda > Arachnida > Araneae > Nephilidae > Nephila > Nephila pilipes. The sequence goes on along the minus strand of BMAW01012166.1, from coordinate 164,844 downwards.
GCAAACGTAAATTAATAAATATATTACCAAAAGAAACTGCTTACCAGCGTCTATACTACTTATATTTGCGATCGTACGGTATCAAACATCCTTAATATATTCTCAAGAATTTTCTCTTCGAAATATTACTAATTTCGTCCCTTTTTAAATTTAACTATTGCGTATGAATAAGTTCAGAACGGAAAGAGAGTAGGAAAAATAATATCTACAAAAATTATTAAGTTTCTTTAGAAGCAATAAGAGAGGCATTACTGATTTAATTTATTAAAGGACTTCTGATCGCTTAAAAGAAATTAAAATAGTTTACGCAGTAATCCGGCCTCGAAATACAAGAATTTTTCATTCGAACCTTTTTGTATTTTTCGCTCTTCAATTACATTACTCATAAATTGATAATGAGGCTTCAAATAACTTAAGTAACTAAGAAATCTTCTCCAAAGAAGAATGAGTTTACACCAAATTTAAGGAATCGTAGTTAATCTAGTTTTAAAATTCATAGCAACGGAAGTCATATTTTAACATTAAAATATCTCATGAAAACAAAACAATATTTAAAAACATAATCATGCGTAGCAGTTAATAATCATTAGTTTTATTTACATCTTTAAATGTATACTTAATTTGCTTAAAACCACTGCATTAATATCTTCAAAAATTTAAAGAGTAATTATAAATTTAACATTCGATACACTGAGCGTAAATATAATTCCAAAATAGGAATTCATAAAATTTGTAAAAATTTTAAATTTAACACTTTTAACAATTTTTAGACAAATATTGTTTCATTCCAGAACGTTGTGTGTATTTATTAGAAAATAATTATGTTCACTACAAAGGAAATAGCCTCACTTTGTAATGTAGAAAAATTTTGAACTAGGGATTATTTAGATTTTGAAAAAGTGTTCTAGAATCTTAAAAAATCACAATATGAAGAAAACTCCAATACAGATATTTTTCTCTATCACGTGGCACGTTTGCTTACAGTTTTAAAATTCAATTATAGTTCGTTCTATTTGTCAAATTATCATAAATAGTATATGATTCAAAGTTCTTTTTTTTTTAACAATATAATCTAAAAATTCAAATGTTCAAACATATTAGTGTCTAAGTTACCTCGATTGCCATTGTAGATTGTTTATTATTTTTTGACAAAATGACATGAGCATTCTACCACTTCTATCTCAGAAATTTTATTTCTTTAATTCAAAATCAGATAGCCGATTCGGAGAATTATAATGACAAATTTTTAAGTGTGTTATACAATTAAAACAAGTTGCTCAGGTATCCATTTCTTATTTTTCACTTCATTTTCTTACAGTGGACAGGACGAACCTCTCATAAAACAGTTCTTCCCCAACGCAGAATTTGTGGCCGTCGAAAATGCAACACACACTGTCCACGAGGATTGTCCAGAAGTTTTCACGGAAACGTTGGTGAACTTTCTTCTCAAAGAATAATTTTATTTGAATACCAAATGGCACGTTGTAACAGATTTCTCTCCTCACTTTAAACTTGTCTCCTGAACAGCGAACTTTATGTGATTTTTCTATCGCTCAATCCTTTGTTAATAAATATAAAAATTCTAATATTTCTATCTTTAGTATTTTTTCACATTTCATAAAATATCGAAGCATAACTATCACACATCATAGGCAAATAATAATATAATCATACACAATTTTCATTTATATAAATGAACTGGTTTGTATAGTTTAAAAAGCACGGGCTTGTATATTTATAGTGCAGCGTCGATTTTCCAATTGCCGATTAACTCAAACTTTGGTTAACCGAAGGCGTTAGACTCGGCTTACAACATTTTTTTAAAAAAATAGTTGGCTCCTCAGTTGCTCGTCTAATATCATTATTAAATTATTCATTCGAAGCAGAATTGGAAATCTGGAACAAACAAATGTACAAAAAAGCAAACTCAAAACAACAACATTCTAGTAAAAAGAACAAATAAGTGAAGAAATATACGTGAACACAGATAAAAGAATACGACATCATGTGACATGACATGCGCAAGAGTCTTGCGCATTGAAAACTACATATCCTTTAGTGGTCACTTCAGAATTTTTTTTTAAAATGTAATGCTAATTTCGAACATGCGAATCCGAGAACATGCGATGTTGTCAATACTCATGGATTCTTTGTATCAAATTTCATGTTTCTGAGTGATGTAATCTTTCGGTTACATCACCCACACGCAAACATAGACAAAATCTTCCTTTTATTAATGTAGACTTTTTTTTTTAAATCCAAAACGACTTTTTTAATAATAGTTAGAGTAAGGTAATCAATATTCGAAATAAGAGAAAATCAACTAGTATCTGTGATAAATCCATACATTCATCTACGTTTCTTTTTTTGATAAAAGTCCGTCGTATCATAGTTGATATTTATTTATTCTTTTTAATATTATATCACCTCATTTTCAAGTTGATCTCCCAGTGTCGAAAAGTGTTTCATTCTTCATTTCCTTTTTTATATTTCGATCTAAAATTATTTGAATGTTTAATAAAATTTCATTATTGCAAATTTTTAATGAATAGATCCCTCCCCCCTCCCCTAAGTTTGATGGTATTTTCATTGGAAACATTGCTCATTTATACATATAAGCCATATCAACGAGACGTACAATTTTATATCATATTTAATCTTTTAAAACCATTTTTATTTTAATAATTGAAACCACCTTATCCACCTTTTTTAGCTTTTAGATATTTATTGGGTTACTTTAAAGATTTTCGTGATATTTCAAAATGTAAATATAAAAAAACTAGCTTCTATTCATCTATAATATTCACTCAAAACTATTATCATAGATATTTGGATGTGTTACTGTATTAAGAAAGAATTGACAGTTACAACTCAACTGATTTTATTTACTTATGAATTTGTACATGTACAAAGATAGTCTTCAATTATTTTAAAATAAATTATGCGAATTTTTTAATAGATCCACCCCTTATATTTAATAATTTTATAATTCGTTACCTTCTGAGTCATGGCAGCACGTATAAAAAAAGAAAAAAAAAAAAAACTTTAAAAAAAAATTTATTCCGAAAACATTAAAAAAAAAAAATGCAAGTTAATTTGGCCTGAATCGATAAATTTACGTGAAATACAATTTTATATTAAAAACAACTGACAAGGAAAACAATAAATATTTCTTTTACTACTAACAGTATTAGTGATATAGTTATGCAAAGTAAGAATGCGTTACAGATTTTGTCGCTGACCCATTCTGTTTTGATCTCACACACGAGCAGATGTTCTTCAGTATGTGATTATTTTCTTTTCGCTACAAGTTTCCAGAGAAATACCATTTTCGAGGTCGTAGATCATATTTGCTGCTGATGACATAAAAAATATATATTTGTGAAATACAATTTATACTAAAGAATAAAGAAGAAGCAGGAGTATTTTTTAAAAGGAAAAGATTCTAGTTTGTCAAAGAAGACACGAGGGTTGTTCAATAAGTCTTTGGAAATTCCAAGAAATGGTGCTCGTAGCATCAAAAATTGTTTGTTTTTAGTAAGTTTCATGACTCACTGGACAGCTGTCTAAGACTCAGTTACTCGTATTTTTGATCATGACGCCTTTTGCCTCTCAAAAATTTTTCATCATAACTTTTCTGGACAATGAAACCATCTTCGCCTTTTTGGAGCTGATTCACCTTAAGCGAGCCAAAGCTTTAATGTTTTCTTAATTTCCGATGCATAATGAGGAATACGGGTCTCAACGACAGTGACACCGGTTTTTTCTGCCGGTGTTATTAAAGGGCTTTCTTCTACTCACATTGTAAACATGCCTGGGTCAAAATTTTAAAAGCTTTTTTTCTTACATTTCACAGCGCTCAATTGAGCTGAAATTTTCTGTATATGATTTTTTGTAATGGCAAAACGATAATTTATTATAATTAATAAAAATTAATTGATTAAAACTAATTACTTAAGAATTAAATTTTTTGTTAAGTTTCTCACCATGTCGCCAAATGGTCGCGAAATCCATAGCCAAAGTGAAGGGGTCGTTGCTTAAACTCTCTTGCTAACTAGTGACATTTCTGTGAATCCATCTTTTCCTTTTTTAGAGAAGTGTTGCAGGGAAGCATCAACTCATATTCGTAACATTGCTCCCCATCTTCGAGACAGACGAATGTTACTGAAAATAGATGCTACTGGCAGGCGAATATTACTTAAAATTAAAGGTATGAAAAATTATGCTACGCAAAGTGTGAAGTTTGAAAGGAAATCTATGTTTAAAAAACTCGTTTTTTACTGGTGTTATTTCGCGTGGTTGACGCTTTAATTGAGTGTATAGTTTTAAATTTCATACTCTTTTTCTCACACATAATACATAGTTTTTGCGGTAAAATCGCCTTATTTTTAATGATTTTCTATTAATCCGGCGTTTTCGGTAATCCGGTACGAAATTTGCCGGATTACCTGGAGAGTACTATATTTAGTAATTTTATTATTCGCTGCGAAACTGAGTCATGAAACATCGTATAAAAAGGGAGAGGAATCAAGCCAAAGTGTAACAAAGTTCAAGTTGAATAAAACTGAAACGATTTAATTGTATTAAACGCAATTATTCAATAGAATTGGGAAGAAAGTAAATACTTTTATTGTTAGCAACATTGGCGATATAATTATGGAGAATATAAATGAGTACCAAATCTTATCACCAAATCAGTCTTTATCGACCTTAAGAATGCAGAAGCTCTTAAAACTGTAATTAATTTCTTTTTGCTGTTAGTTGATAGAAAATTATCATGTTCGTTTTTAACACCAATATACTTCCATTGATACCTTGAAAATATACATATTTAGACAATTTAGTTAATCAATGACGAGAAAGAAAGAAACATGAGTATTTTTTCACCGGAAACGTATTACAACTTATTAAAGAGTATGCTAAAATATATAGCGAACACGCCGACAGCGCTATTGTTCAAGTGTCGGCTCATAAGTTATTTATCATATGTTCTTTTTATCTGTTTTTTCGTATTTATTCATTTTTGTGCACATCATTTTGGTTTGTTTTTTTAGTGAAGACCAATAATTTTAATTAGATCTTTAATTTTCGAAAGAAATAATGGTATTCTGTTTTGGCTTTGGGATTAACGAATTTCAAATTGTATTTTGAATTTTTTTTCTCGTAATTTGTCCCAGTCTTACCACGTAGCCAAAACAAATATCTACACCTTACAATTGTGTGTTTGCGTGAAAGAATTTGAAAATACAGTATAAGTAGCTCAGAAACAAGAAAGAAGATTATTCTTTTCTGGATTTAAGTTTCATGATTTCAGAAATTTTTTTATTCATGTACTTTGTTATTAATACATATTTTCTTCATAAAAAGAACTGATAAGTGTTATTATTTCCTTATATCGCTTAGGAAATTTATTAATTTCGAAAGCCATTAGGATAACTTTTGAAAGAAATTCGATTTATATTCGTAACAGCGGGTAAAAGCAAACAAACTTTAATTTCCCTAGACTTGCACTCTGTTCAAATACTACTTACGAGATTATTTTAGATATTTAATCAATCGTAAATGTATTTTATGACAACTACATTTTATTTGGAAATGCCTTTTCTTTCTCGTTTCATTTATCTTTAGCGATTCATAATCTATTTCTGTTCTTATCACTAGCATTATTATTCTCGATTGCATTTGATAGGGTAAATCAAACTCAATTGAGAATTTTATAAATGTTGTACTGTTTATATTGCAAAAGATTCGTATCCATTATTCGTTGATTATGGAAAGGTAAGTGAACATAATATGTTCCGAAAACCATTTATGGCATTTTTATTACATTCATTATTAATTTATATTTTATCCCATTTTAAATCATTTTACATATCATGATTTTATTTTTAAAGATAATAAGATCACTATGATTTATTTTTGTTAAGGTGCATTATTTACATTTAATCAATTCTATGACTTACACACAAAATAGTTCTTCGCATAAAATTTAACGATAAAAATGCTTCAACTGAAAAAGTGTGTTTTATGAAGTATGTATACCAAAGATAAGGGCACTATACATGTCTACTTTTTTTAAAATAGTAATCAGCAAAGTGTTAAGAAGTAATAAGGCTTAAGTCTCCCATCTATCGGCCATTTTGTTTCGTGTGCATAATGTCAATCTAAAAGAATTTCTATCGAAAGAATTTCTAGAGACACTTCCATCCTCAAATATATTCTACTTTATCTAATTGAAAGCAAAAAGGAGCACCCGAAAGAACAAAAAATAGCAAAGATTTCCGTGGAATTACATTTTCTCAGAAACCTTCATTATTTTTTGCTCTTTCGGATGCACTTTTTTGCATTCAAGTAGATCAAATAGTAAAGATTTGAGGGTAGTAGAAATTCCACTGGATTAACGTTACAATCACTAAATCAAAATGGTCAGTTGATGGCAGCCTTAAAAAAAGTATTATAATTTTAAAATCAATAGTCAAAAAAATAATATGTGCAAAGGCTTAATGAAAAATATTTTTAACAAGCATGGTATAAATAAAGGAAAAAAACTGGTTAAACTGTAAGATTTCGCTTTTGAGCATGGTGTCTTTTACCTTCTCCAGCTTACAGAAATATATCTCAAATGTTTAAAGAAATGAAGTCGTGACTGGACGGCTAAGGACACGGGCTTGATTCGATCGTTAGGCTTATCCTTCCGATGGTTCTTTACTTCCGACTACCGACATCATTTTAAATTTCAATTCTTAGGTCAACATTAATCTCTTTATTCGTGAACGACATCCCAAAAGCGTTTAATTTGACTCTTTGCATGTACGCAACTGACGCGGCGATATTAGCCCAAAACAAAGAGTTAATTTTCATTGCCAAAGCCAAACAAAAACATATCACGCTCCCAGAAGACTGGTTCTTCAAATGGAAAATAGTCCTGAATGTTAGCAAAATGGAGGATGTCTTCATCTCTAACAACAGAACAAGAATAAATTCTGATATCTACATCAACCACCTAAAACTCTCCTGGCCTCCACACGCAAAATACCTTGGTATAATTTTAGATAAAAAATTCAAGTTCGAACAACACATCATGCATATCATAAAGAAATTCCGAGCCAGCGTGATTTCTATTAATTCTTTTTAATTGCTCAGAATTAGAAATTAAATGTAGAAAACAAGTTGTTTATCTATACTCTCCTTCTTAGACCAATCTTAATTTGTAGATATTAAGTTTGTTTGGGGTTTTTTAGCTGCTAAAACACCCATAAACAAACTAGAAAAATTGCAAAACAATATAATAAGACAAATTGTTAATTAAATGGTTCTTGAGAAACACTGATATTTATAAAAATTCAATTTCCAACTATCAGAACCATCATGTAAAAAAAAATTCTTAATAATTTCATTAATCATCATAATCACAGCCTTTAAATTATTTAATACTCTCACAAACATCAACAATAAATTCTTATATAACATTTTAGATAACAATCCTGATCCAAAAATTAAAAGACCTAAAAATAATCTTATAAATTTCTGATTTCTATTCTTTCTCAAATATAAGGCATTTAATCCATCATCCAATCAGAACATGATCTCTCGTCCTCACATCTCTCACAAAAAAAAGAACACCGATTCAACTGATACACTGATATAAAAAGCAGCTACCCTACTGGCTGGTCGCTAAAATTAAGCCCCATAGTTACTGTTATTCTTACTCTTATAAATGTTTATAGAAAGCTCTCTCTTCTTTACTAAAAGTTTTTAATTTTCTGAATAGTAAATTTAATCGTTAAAAATTCTTCATGCATGTTTAAATTCACAAAGTTAATGATCATTTTATAGTAACCACTATTTTTTTAAAAAAAATAGCTTTGAAATAAAATCGCATTCTGGGTATAAATGAAGCCGAAATTCAACTCTAAAAAACTACAAGATACGGAGATTGAGAGCTGTGAGGCTCATGGACTCCAAATAAGTTATCCAAATATATAATGCTTTATGAAGTTACTTTCGGATATAAAATGTCTATTACAGACGGATATGAAAAGATATTGGCGCTTGAGATTCAACTGCTTAATTTGAAAATATATATATATATATAAATATATTTCATTAAAAATTATATTAAATTCTTGTGATTTGTTTTACATCGTGGCAAATTTTAGAAATGCCTATTTACCTTTGGCATCACGAGGAAGGACACGAGGAAGTTATTATTGCTTTTGTTCCAATACTTCTTGATCGTGGTCATGGTCGCGTACTCGCGGCCGGCGGTTTTCATCGAGCTGTAGGTTCGAGCTTCGATGCCACTTTGGCGCCGTGCATACACGCATCGTGTTATTGGGGTTGATGCACATTAAATCGGTACAAGACCAAAGTCCTGCCGTTGGCATGGTGTGGAGAGGGGGTGCCAGCTCTAATGTCGTCCTCATCACTTGACCTAGGATCAAAATTGCGAGATCCGTCGCAAATAGACTTCATAATTGTTTCAATATTTGGTTACATTTCTAAATTTTCAATTGTTTTCATATTGTGTGCTTCTAATTGTATACCTAGTATTTGTATGTATTTTGTCTACTGCTCCATTTATATATTTTTAAATTTTGCTTTTTGTGTGCACTACTTGAACCAAAGCGGTCGCCACCAGACCGGCTGCCGGCGTGAGTCATAGAATCAGCATCCGTTAAAACCAGGAAATCGTGACGTCAATGGAATACAGATTGTTAAGCATTCCAAAAAAAGAAAGAATGAAAAGTGAAAAATTGGAAGTATTAGAACTATGACGTCATACTCTAAAACAAATTATTGGCTTTTATTTTCTTTTGAATTTCGAAATTATATTTTAAATTTTGTTCTTCGCTCCTACATGTTTCACTTTATTGCTGTAAAAAATTGTTTATAAAATTCTTTTTGCCTATAAATGCTGAGTGCGAACGAAACTGTCTCCCGGGGGTGCCGGTTTGCTGCTCTAAATCTTATGGATGAGCTCGGTCCGCTTAGGCATTCTGCCAATAGTCCTAGTGTTGCTTCTAGTGCGACGTTGATGAGACCAACCAACTGATACTTTTTTACACCGTGTATTAGTTTGGCACTCAACTTTTCATTATATTCTATCCCTTGCCGATTAACTCGAACTTTTGAATTTTGCACACAAGCTCAGTTTGAATGACAGTAAACTATTCAAAAAAATATAAGAGTAAAACTATAAACAAAACAGTTTTTCCGAAAAAAAATTAATTTTGCTGAAACATTTTTGAAAAAAAAAAAAACTAATTTTGCTAAAACATTTTTTAAAAAAAAAGACCAAAAAAAGTTGAAAATAATATAAATAAAAAAAAATTTAAACCAAAATTTCTGTGTCAAAAGGGTAAAAAAAAAATTAAAAACGTAAAAGATAATTTTTCCTTCGACAATTAAAAATCAAATGAAAATGAACAGAAAATGACAGTTTATCATCATCATAAATAAAAAGAAGTGAAGAATTTTTAATCCAGCAGAAAATATTTCACTAAAAAATGGAAGCATTGTGCGTACTCTAACTATCTGTCTAATTTATAATCGGTCAAAAATTACTCTATTTTATAATTATTGTTTTTTTTTAATTACTCTTTAGGAAATTCAAAGGATAGTAAACTTGTTGACGAAGTTTGAGATAAAAATAATATATTTTTTTGTTTTGATTTCAATTATTAGTTTATTTTTAATTTTAGCCCTTAAAATTCTACTAACTTAACAAAATAAAACTAAAATGAAGTCTACTTTGCTTTGCGTATTTTGCAGATACGCTCCCGTTCCCTTAGCATTCGACGTTATACTGCCAGACGAGTATGATTATCAAAATACACCTGTCATATTCCTCCACGGAATGACAAGATCCAAAGAAAATTGGAGTGACTTAATTTGGCATACAGCAGATATTACAGAGAGTAAAGTAAGCATTAAAAGTTTTTACTCGTGATCCTAATGCTTTTTTGATGAAACTGTGATACAATTTTTCCCGTATTATTAAACGTGTTCTATTTGTTATTTGAATTTTTTTTGTAAAAAAAAAAGAGAAATGTTAAAATAATCTAGATTGTGAAGTTTTTCTCTTCAATATTAATAAAATTCCTAAATCTTGTAATTTATATAATTCAGTTGAGATAAAAAAAATAATAATAAGCACTAATTTACCTTTTATTTTACTTGAATAAATTTATAGATTTTGGCTTTTACACTTCAAACGTGTGATTCGTAATATGAAATCTTAACATTTTATTAGCGAAACAGAAAAGAGCAATAACAAGGTGTGACGTGGGGCTATTCGCGGTATCTCTTCACTAACCTTAGGGACTTTTAATTAAGATTGATTGCTTTTGCTAAACAACCTTTGCCCAACCAAAAATGAAACGTGAATATATAGATAGAAAGCAGGTAGAAATTAAGTGAAGCAGGAGAGTTAGGAAATATATAAACTCAGATTGAGAGTCGCGATAGTGAGGTAGAGGTTGAGGGATTCTAGTGTTCACTCAGCAATCAGTGTTAGTGAGTCGGAGTTGAAGTCGGAGCCAGGAATTGTTACAAGTTATCGGTTGGTTAATGTATGCTAGAAGTCAAGATAGCCTTAGTGGTAAGAGTCAGTTAGATTATTACTGGTAGATCGAGTTAGAATAGTTAAGGCCTTGTCCGGAAGAGCATTTATAATTGTCATTATAGTAGCAAGCAACTAATATAGTTATTGCGTATTTATTGTTCTAACGTCTCTTTGATCGACTAATAGATTTTTAGTGTTTAAACATTGAGTTTAGTTATGGTACTAGAGGGAAACAGGAATGGTCTCCCGTCACAAAGGCATGCATTAAATTCTTAAGTTCAAATATACAGAACAATAAAGCATGGTTATTGTTGAGAAAAAAACAACCTAATTAAAGAACCGTTTTAAGTTTGAATTTGGACTTTAAAATTAACAAGACATTTGAAGGGGGAAAGACCATTATATTTGAAAGAATATTTGGAGATAGTATTTATTTAATCTACTTCTGAATCTATAGTATTGGATTTTGGCGATGAGGCTATTATTTTTAGCCAAAATCAATTGACAAAGATGGTGCCTCTTATGTTCTCATTTTCCAAAATTCATCATTTTTTTTTCATATACATTAGATTTCAAGAGAAGAATTCGTTGTTTCAGTCAAAGGTCTTTGATGTAACTGAGACCCATATCCAAGACTCGACATCCAGGGCGCTCATAACCGTACCGGAAGACTACCAGTGTGAAAACAGATAAGGATTTTGGAAAATGTGGAAGAGATTCTTTTTCTTTAATATCGTGTTACTTGGCGCATTCTTGTTTTGTTTTAGCGTATTTCCTTAGCGTTAAACGAACATAGTTTGATCTGGCTTCTTCCTAGGAGATAATTGTCCTAATTCCCTTATTAATATAGGCGAATTACGGGAAAACTTAGAAAAAAATAATAATTAATAATTACTGGGAAAACAACGAACAATACTGAATCGAAGGCTTTGCGAAAAAATTCAGAAGAAAGTCCCGTTTTGGCTTAGAAAATGCGTGGTAGGTTTTAATGGTAAAGTAGCACAAAATGTTTTACGACCCAGTCAGTTAAAAAGACTAAAAAATGGGAATAACATAATTTTAATCACTATACAAAATATAATTTCAACTTTGCCATATAAAAATCAGCAAAAGTTGTACTTAAGGATAGTGTTATTTATTACACGAAGGCATTTGTTTCGTAGAAATTCATTATACAATGAACAAAGAATGTTCATAACTTTTTATCTGAAATTGTTATTTTTAAAATAATGAATATTTGAATTTATCTTTAAATTATTGTGCATAAATAATATTTGCAAATTGAAATTTAAGCATTTAAGAAGTTTAAAGAACATGAATTATATAAAAATTGTTCATTTATTCTCGAAACAAAATGTTTTCTATATTTTATTCGTAGTAGAACTATCAGTAGTTAGGTCGTCCCCTTTTATGTTCCTTCTTTAAAATGAAACTAGTTTTTATATTGATTCACAAAATGCACAGAATTTTGGGTAACATTTTCAAACATCATTTTGATAATTATCGTTTTCCTTTTAGTTATAACCATTTCCCATGACAAAATGTCGTGTGTCAGTAAATTTTCAAAATTACTCCCCACTATACAAAATGTAAAGTTTAGCTTTAATCATGCAAATTATTTGTTCAATACTGAAACATCTTTTCATATTATTGTAATAGTTGTAACACTATTTAAACACATATAATGATTTATCCAACATGCTGAAACCCATTAAATAAAAGAGACATTTTGTATTAATGTTATAAAATGGTTCACAAATGAACCTTTCCTTCAAATTACACTACATTATCTTTTCTTCGTTAAATACTAATTTTCACAATCTTTTCTGAAGTTATATTTAACATGCGGACATTTTTATCTGGTAACCCTGTATTAGATTGATGAATTAAATTCCAAATTAAATGGGATTGATAGATTGTTTTATTAATATCATACTTATAATTACGTATCGTAATTGATGACGTACCTCGTAATTTTAAGCCGCGGTCAAGAGACAGAGCTGATCTCTCTCTAAACGTCTACACCTTTTCAACATGACAGCAACTATCAACACTTCGACTGCCGCGTCCAAATCAGACAGAAAACTTGCAATTAAAATGAATTTGGATTTTGTATTTTTCGTCTCATAAACAAAAGTTAATTAACCTGATATATATTCACTATAGTTCGGAAGATCCAATTGTGCCTTGTGGTCAAAAGCAAACTGTCTCGGGACTTGGTGCCAGTTTAATATCTTCATAGGGAGTTCAAAATTCAGGATTTTAAATCGGACTAGATTTTCAAGCCTTTGAATAGAATAATGGGAAAATGTGGAATGTAAAATAACAATTCCACGTGAGAGAGCTAAGATATACACTTGCATTATATTCAACTAAGAATGATTAATATAGTGTAATTTCTTAATCTCTCTGCAAATGTTGTTTTACATTATATGATTCATGATGAGAATGATTCAACTCCAAGATAGTATATGAAAATATTTGCAAAAAGAGAGATGTATTTACAAGATATACTTTAATTATTCTATAGTAAGAGAGCTGCAGTGGGAACAAATCGAAGTAATAACTGTTGCCTTCATTACCAACAATAGAGCAAGACTGAATCTATTCTTTTCAGATCAATTTGTCACAGAGTCCGCTCTCGGAGGAAATTTTAAACGTCATTTAATTCCTCAAAAAGCATATGGAACCTTCTAATACATTATGAAGCTTTTATAGTGTTACTTCTAGAAATCTCAGGAAAGCCTTATTAAAATCTTAAAAGATAGCTACATGTCACATCTTCAAATTTAATAATATTCTTTAAGCTTAGAGCAATTTTATGGCTTATTAAAACAACATAATTGATTTTTTTTTACAGATTTAACATTAATTTAAATAAAATGTACTTTAATTCACACATAAATTCTCTTTTGCATATAAAAATATCTAAACTTTAAAAGAAAATATAAAGAGCTTAAATGGGTATGAGTATTATTTTTTTTAATTTAATTACTCAAAATAACTAACTACGCTAAAATAAATCACAATTTCTGATGCTCTACCATTTTCTTCGCAGGTGTATGCTTTGGATGCCAGAAATCACGGAGACAGTCCATGGAGCCAAATTTCGCATTTCGATAGTAACGTGGATGACCTCATTCATTTTATGAACACCCACAACCTGCCAAGTGCTATTCTCGTTGGACACAGCATGGGAGGAATCACAGCCATCAAGACAGCCCTCAGAGTGGTAAGATATTTTCAAATGCAATATCACAATCCTAATAATTTTTTTGAAAATATTATATCAAATATTTTTACACCATAAAGAACATAAAAATGTAACATGCTTCTACAGATATTTTGATCCTCTATCTATTATCCGGAGAACAGCCTCTTCAAGCAGTGAAAAAACCAACTAGACGTAACTCAATAAATACTTAGAAGCTAACAAGGTCGGCCGTAGATGGTAGGCACTGTCTAAGGCGGCAGAATTTAGGACCGGAAAAACCACCTGAACTATAGCACAGGGAAAAAAATAAACATAATCCCCAAAAATATATTTTGATTACTTGAATCTAGAAAAAAAATGAAAAATAAAATCAAGTACTTCAGGAATTGATCGGCTTCTGGCCATTCCTTTATTCTGAAATGCACCGCAAACTGAATTTATCAAGCTTATTCAATTATAAAAGGAATAAATTGGTTTCGGGATATTTTTATTCGTGAATTGTGAGATGCGCCGTAATCGCAGACAGGATTAAACAAGCTTTCGCCGCTCATGTATAAAAGAGAGTAGTATTTAAGGTTGTGCTTCTCTTATGCAACTACATCTGATTGTGGTAGTAATGTACTAAAATGCGGTAGTAATGCTAAAGTAGTGGATGTGGGAAGAGATTTTTAAAGGTGTGCGTATATTATTTATTATACGACTTGCATTCTGAACTCTATATTTTCTTTATTTTTTTAATTCTAGATTTTCTTCGATTTGTTTCAAAGTTTAATCTGCGACACCCTAATTCATACAACAGTCTTAGCCCTTGTCCTATATGAAGGCAATTTTTGAGTGAAATATACTATTTTAATAAATATTAATGATAATGTCGAAATAAATTATATGATTTGAGATAAAGTTAGTGGCTTATTAACCACAATAAAACAATTTAAGTTTGGCATAAAATTTTAAATCATATTAGTCCGATAAGTAAGCTACTTTATTCCGAAGATTTTGACTTAACCTATACTATTGATTTATTAAATGGTTCAATAATTGTTTTGAAGAAATAGGATATGATTAATCATTTGACAAAACATTATCTTAAACGCTGAAAATTTAGTCAGTGAATTCGATGTAGAAGAATAATTTGAATTGACCACACCACATCATCGCGTTTGAAAAGTACTAAGTGAAATTTCTTAAACGAAAGTTTAGACGAACCGTTACAAGATCCAAAACAAAAATATATAATATTAATTTTTTTTTCTTTACGATTACGTTATCAGTGAATTGGCGATTAGAATCAGCCTACTAGATAGTTCACACAATTATTTTGAATTTTTATTTGATGTTCCCCAAACTTAAAGACATGTGTAAAAATGAATTACTGGCACATTATTAAGATCTCGAAAACATTTTGATAGCTGGTGACTTCTCCGATCTTAGCGCTTCAAAACTGGCCTTGTTTCTTCATTTTTAACGAAGAAAGAACCTCTATTTGATGTTCTTAAACTGCTGTTTGTAGAAAATGCAACACCATGAAGGAATCATCAGAATCAAATGAAATTCGCAGCAAATGTCAATTATAGGATATTATGCAAATTAATAAAGTTTCAGAGCCATCGCGCGTGCGCGGCGCGCGCAGCGCCCTCTGAATTGATGCTGAAAGCGTATAAATAAAGTGCTGTAGCGGGACGTTGAAAAAAGTCTATGATTATTTGTTAGTGGCAAACGTTTAGTGAGACCTGAGTATGCCTCCACGACGGAAGAATAAGAAATTCAAGCAACTTACGGAGTTTGAACGAGGGAGGATAATCGGCCTTCGAGAAGGAGGATTTTCCTATCGCGCAATAGCAGCTCGTATGCAGCGGAACAGTTCCACAGTGATGCGAGTTTGGAAGCAGTGGACCGACGAGCACCGAACAACTCGAAAAACAGGCACTGGACGACAGAAGGTGACGTCAGAGCGCGATGATCGACACCTGCTCCGCATGGCGGTGAATGATCGCACAGCTTCCTCCAGGCAGCTGGCAGCACGTTGGTCTACTGCTACAGGTGTACAATTGTCGGCTTCGTCAATTCGTCGTCGTCTGCTGCGCCGTGGATTGCGTGCAAGGGTGCCTTTATACAGGATTCCCCTCACGGCGAATCATCGACGGCTGCGTCGGCAGTGGGCTCTTGAGCACAGAGACAGGCGAGCTGATTGGCACCAAGTTGTCTTTTCAGATGAATCACGCTTCAATTTGTGGACCCATGATGGCCGTGTTCGTGTTACACGTTATGCCGGTCAACGCTGCCTTCCTGAGTGTATTATTGAACGACATAGTGGTCGAACACCCGGAGTTATGGTCTGGGGTGCGATTTCGTATCATGGACGATCCAATTTGATACGAATTGAGGGTAATCTCAATAGCAACAGGTACGTCCGTGAAGTGCTACAGCCCGAAGTCGTTCCTTTCCTTCAAGGCATCCCTGGAGCTATCTTTCAGCAGGATAATGCACGCCCACATGTTGCGCGGACTGTTCGAGACTTCTGTTCAGCACAACGCATGCAACTTCTTCCTTGGCCTGCTTATTCACCGGATATGTCGCCTATTGAGCACGTGTGGGATATGGTTGGTCGGCGTCTCGCTCGTGATCCGCGTCCTGCAGTTTCCAAAGACGAACTTTGGTTGCGCATACAAGCGATATGGAATTCTCTTCCTCAAGCAGATATTCAACATCTGTTTGACTCCATGCCCCGTCGTATAGCAGCACTTATTGCAGCGCATGGTGGCTGCACCAAATACTGATTTCGGACGCTTAATTTGTTTCTTTTGTTTTGAAAATTTCATCATTTATTTGTATCAGTACAAGTCGTTTCTGCATTAAATTTCATTTGATTCTGATGATTCTTTCATGGTGTTGCATTTTCTACAAACAGCAGTATAAATTCTTTTTTTCCCTTAAAATTGGGTCAAATATGAACATTGTTTAAAAATTTTGCTAACGATGTCCATAACTATTGCTACAGGCGAAAGAGCTTTTTCTGAATTAAAAATAGTAAACAATTACTTAAGAATTATGTCTACTGAAAATCGTCTTAAAGGGTTAGAAATGTTGGACATTGAACATGAATAAAGGAACAAATAAGATATCCAATAAGAGTTATTCGTGATTTTTCAGAAAAGAAACTTCGAAAGAGATTATTTTAATTCAAGCTTAAACTTTGTAAATTATTACACTAGTTTTGTATATTTAAATTATCTCCGATAATAGTGGGTATTAGTTTTAGCTTGTAAGTTCGTTGTCTTTAACTCGTTAAAAACTTATTAGTTTTGTTTTTCAATAAAACAGTATTCTGTAAACATCTACTAGAATTATTATTTTAAATCAATTATTTTTTTATTTTCCCAATTAACATGGGTCTTTTATAATTCTAAGGGGATTTTTTTTGTTCCTGAAACTAGAGAGGGGGGCATTTTTTGGGTTTGCTTACGACGTCATAACCATTAGTGACGACCCTAACGATTTTGACCACGAAAACTGGGGCATCTTTTAACTGCGGAAGACTCCTAGATAGATGGTTTTGCTGGCTAGTGTTCCAATACAGATATTTTTACAGGTTTTCTCGAAGATTAAGTTCTGGTGAGGTAGAATGTCAAGATGTAAACAAAATTCTTCCTGACATTCTAATTCTCCATCATTCCATCATCACTTATACCATCATTCGTAGGAAACAGAGATGGATAAAGTCTAGTTTTAGTGTACTGCTTGCCACGATTTCTTTTAAAATCGCACCAAGTGCGTCAAACAAGCTATTTTTAGACTCAGAGCCGTTACAAGAGAGAACAAGGTGGCGTTTTGGTTGAAAAGCAAACAAACAAAAAACGTGAAAAAGTTGCATTTTGAAAAAAACTTAAAAATAGAAAAAAAACACTCAAAACGAAAACAACGAATAAACTCGAAGTCGTTTCTACAGGAAATATGAGGATATTGTAATGACATTTTCCTAAGCATTGAAGTCGTAAAAAAGACACGTAAAAATGAATCGAATCAAAAGGTATTGAAAACCCCTTAAAAAATGGGGGAAAAAAATCACTGATATTAATGGTGACGATCGCGAGACTTTTTCAGCTAGGTAACGATGAAACTGATAGTCCGCCTTGCAGTCTGATTTTGTAATGTTCACTTAACTACCAACCACATTCATCAACAAAATTTTGGTCAAGTATCCATTCGACTGGAAGGGCCAGTAATCGCGTTTATAATAAGGTTACCTCAAAAACTCTAATCAGACGAAAAGTTACTAATTTGACAATTTATCACCTACAAAATATTTTGTTGCCAAGTAGTATATTGCAATAGAATCCAACCTAAGTTTCCAGGTAGGGATATCCCTCATTGGCGAAGATGGATAAGCATGCTCATCTATTGTGGACACCCTCCACAGGAATTAATGAACCCAAAGCACGAGAAGAAAACAGGCCCCAGATCATCCCACTTCCTCCTCCACCTTGTTGGCGATCAAAATTGATTTCTGGCAGTGTTTTTTTTTTTTTTTTTTTTTTTTTTTAATATCTTTCCCAGCGAATACACCAGCGTCCCCGGATACGATGTAGTCCAAAAAGAAAAGCTCATCTAAATGAGCAACTTTTTCCATTGTTGTAGGGTTCAGTCTTTGAGTCTTTGTACTTCAATGCAAATGCTCGACATTTCTTGCGATGATGCTTATCGACATAGATGCTATAACAGCACATTCTAATTTGAACACTCATACATAGTAAAGTGCATTCATTGCACAATTTCTTAGAGGGCTTTTGCTGATTCATGTGTGTGGTCAATGTATCGATGGTTACACGTCGATCCTCTTAAGTTGTTGGTGCAAGCGATGATCATCTCTTTCATTAATTATATAACTGTTTTCAATATCTATTAAAACGCGCGATTTACCCATTAAAGCAACTCCTGCTATACGACCAGTTTTAATCTGAAACCACTTTTATATATCATCCAACAAACAGTTAACCATTCTCGCCTATGATTGGCAACGACTGTGTTTACATCAACTTACGGCATGTTCATAATATTGTGTATTTTCAATTGGTTCATTTTAATCAATGTCATTCTAATGCAGTTTTTAAGTAGGAAGTACTTGAACTGCTTAAGAGTTAGCGGATTTTAAATCAGAAAAAAATATCATTATCCTTATTTTCCAAGATCAACAAATTATTCACTGAATATCATTCTCTTGTAATAATATTGAGTATTTAAGTCAATATTATCAAATTTTAATATACTTATTCATAATTTTTTTCAGACAAGCACTACAGCATTCCTCCCAATGATACATTCTAAAAAATAAAATTTCACTTTCAATAGTCTACACGTTAATTTCATTTATCTGTTATTATTTATGTGCAATGAAAGAAGTGGTAATATAATTGCATTAATTTTAACTGATATTAATATAAATTATTTTTCTGTCATCTTGTTAAATGTATGTACGTATATTATTCACATGATTTAGCAATGAGGTTTGTGACGTGGGGCTATTCGCGGTTTTCTCTTCACTAACCTTGGGGACTTTTAATTAAGATTAATTGCTATAAATAAACAACTTTTTCCAAACCCAAAATGAAACGTGAGTATTTAAATTGCAGGGAGGTAGAAATAAAGTGAAGTGAGGTAGATAGGAAGTATATAAGCTAAGCTTGAAACACACGATAAAGGTCGAGTGACTCTAGCGTTTAACGGTTGTCTATAATCGAAGACGGGGTCGAGAATTGTTACAAATTATTGACGGCATAGCGGAGCCTAGATGTCGAGATAGCCTCAACTTTGTAACACTCTTCTCTGTAGCCTTCAACTCTGTTGGTAAAACTCCGTTAATTTGATATTAGTGGAACAAGCGAATATATCTAAGCGATATTTTAGGAGAGTCGGTATACATTTATCGTTATAGTATTAAATTGTGAAATAAATACAGTGTGTGATATTTGTTTAACGTCTCTTTGACTAACTTATTAATTCTTAGTGTTAGTATATTTAGTTTAGCTATAGCACAAGAGGCGAATAGGAATATAATTTCATCACAGGTTTATTAAGGGAAGGTTTTGTGTGAGTGTGTGTGCACGTGAGTGTGTATGCATGTGTGTGAATGAAAGAGAGAAAAAAAAAGTCCAATGTCATCTTCTTAATGGATATAGGGATCTGTAGATTTTACCTACTATAAGTTACTATGTATGGCTCAATACTTTTGCGCATAATAAGG
The DNA here is from genome assembly GCA_019974015.1 of Nephila pilipes. NCBI lineage: Eukaryota > Metazoa > Arthropoda > Arachnida > Araneae > Nephilidae > Nephila > Nephila pilipes. Next base: position 144,825 of record BMAW01012166.1, on the reverse strand, counting down.
TTTGCCGTCCGAAGAGAGACGGGTGCTGTTTTTCTGGAGAAAAGGTGCAAAAATTATTTCTGATTATAATGCAGGGTACAGCACTGTCTGTTTGAAAACCTTCCAGTGAGAAGGTGTTACGTAAAATTTACTTTCATTACAGTGCAATGTACTGTGCATTTATTAGAAAACCTTTCGGAAAGATGTTTTTAAAAACATTGCTCATCTTAGCGCACCTCGCCTGTTAAAAATTTGTTTCCCTTGCGCGCGAGTATGTGTGCGTGTACAGAAACGCTGAAGCATTGGTGTCTTTACTGAAGGAAAGGAAACATTACGGAATCTAAAGAGAAAAAGGGGTCAAAAATCATTTTCCTAGAGATACAGTCATTTTGTAGTTTTGGACTTTAATCAAATAAAAAGGACGGTATTTGAGCTGGAGCCTTTCTCTCTCCTAACTCCCAAGCCATATCAAGTTAAACTGCGATAAGTACTTGTATTCAGCGTAATCTACACTTGGGAGTAATGTACGTATACTTTGATCTTTTCCCTTTACTTTTAAATGTAATCTTGTTAACATTGAAGCATTCCTCAAAACTTTTTAAGTAAAAGAAGTCTTACGACTTTCCTAATATCGAATTTGCAATAGCATCAAGAATGCCCCCAAAAAAATCAAAAACAATAAAAAAAAAAAAAAAAAATCCCATTTAATTCTTTGTGAATTATAAAGGCTATTGAAACAGAACATAAGATGTCTAAAGGTAAACTCTTTAAACTTTAGGAGAAACTTAAGATTTATTAAAGAGTTTAACCCGGGGAAAAGCTATTCCCCCCGCTTTAAATATTGAGTTCGATTTTATAATACTTCTGATTTCATAATGTGTCTGACAACTGAAAAATTATCTGAATTGATGACATTTAACTTTTCATACTTCTTAAATCTTGTCGATAAGAACTTCACTGTCATCTAAAATTTAAAACTTATTAATCTATGGAAATACTGCGAATCCTTTGAGGCTAGGAATTCTTAAGTGTTATAAATTTTTATTGTGATAAATGTTTCCTTTTTTTACAGCCGGAAAGAATTGAAAAAATAGTTGTGGAAGACATGACTGCCAAATCAGTTTCGCCTCAAATAATAGATGCGATACAACACAAACTGCAACTAGTGAAATCTTCAATTGAAAAACTACCAGCTGGATTAGACGAAGAAGAGGCCAAAGAATTCATCGCTAATTACATATACGAAGCTTTACCACCTGATATTGTAAGTCACAAAATCTACACTTCACTATATCAAAATTTTGTTTACTTAATTCTCTTAAAATAACACTAATAAGTTAATTTAAAGAATTTTTATAAGGAAAAATAATTTGGTCTTTTTTGATATTATAAACGCAAATATCGTTATCCTAGAACTGCAAATTGCTAAATATTTCTGACAACCACCTCATGGATGTTCTACTGAACTTTTGTAAGTCGCGATTGGGGATGGTGCCCAAATCAAGGTTCTAGAAGACATTCAGAAAGAAGTTATTTGAATTCGATACCAAATCGGTTAAATGTTGAATAAGCTTGAAATATTTCAACGGCTTTCCCCCCCTTCTCCCTTACATCCTGTTCAAAATGGTTCCATACAATTTGTCGTACATTAAAACCTCGTTAATTCGAATTAATGGAGCCCAAACCTGTCCAGTTATCAAAAGTACGGTTACCCAATGAATATGTAAGAAAAGAATAAAATAAAGTATACTTACAGAAAGCCATTTTCCATATTGAACAAATAGAATATGAATCATATATAAAGAAGATAAATTTTACTTTGTAAACGATAAAAATGGGCTCTAAGTTGTTTAATTTCATTTTTCATTTGGACAATAAAGCACCGATGTCATTTGCCCCTGATGATAAGAGGTGCAACTAAGGTTTGTTGGCATTGCGCATATTTGCAAAGACCTCGCCCACCATCTCTTCCTTTCATTTTATACATTCATATCTGTCAGGGAATTTTAGTAAACGAAATATTTTTTTTTTTCAAAATTCGCGGATGGAATAAATGTATAATATTACAGAAATTTGTCGATCGCTTTTCAAATTAATAAAAAGAAACATCTTCTGCAAGCCGATCCAGATTATCCAGAGATTCAAGTTAAAAAGGTCCGACTTAATGAGGCTACATTGTACTTCTTGGTGCTTGACATAGGCAAGGTTACATTTACGGGCTTTTAATGGGTTACCTAAAAAACTTTGCCTAAGCAAGCTCTTTTAAACAGTCGGCCTTTTTAAGGCCTCTTAACACAGACAAAATCGTCTGAAGTGATATTGTGTCAGACCATCACGGCTTACAACACGCATATCATTTAGAGTTCAGTGATGAATTATTTCTTATCGTAAAGAAGATAAAACTTGTCAATGCATGAAGAAGATCAGGACAGAACTATAGACTTTTGTCATCTTAAAGAAAAGGACAAAAAATGGACAACTATTACTTCTTGTACGATAGTGTAGGATTCAAACACTTACGATTCCAAGTCACTTCTGATAATTCTACTTACAATTTTGGCAATTCAACTACAAATTGGTGTCATCATTGACCGTTTGTGTTATTTTTCAGAAACGTCATCATGTGTCCCTTTTTCAACAAGGAAATACAAGGCATCATATGTCTCGCATATATTTGGTTCTCATCCAGGGTGCTAAAGTTTTTCCTTGATCAAAACTATTTCCCAGTTTTTCGCTTGTTAGATATGCATTTGCTTCAGTAAGGTAAAAAAAAAAATTCGGACATCATAAAATATGGAATAAGGAAGGGTTAGGAATGTATGAGTACAGAGTATTTTAAGAATTCTTTGCGTTTTACGAATCACAACTGCCACTGCTGAAAAATCTTTTAGTTCTTTAAAAAGAATAAAAACATTTTTAGATCCATCATCAGTCAAGAAAGGCTGAATATACTGAGTATGCTAAAGACATGAAAGTAAATCCTGAAGAGGATTTAGATCTATTTCCAAAGAAGCACGCTTGAAAATTATAATTAGTTTAATTAAAACCTTTAAATTAAGTTTTTTCTGTCCCACGTACCTGTGTTTTTTTTTTCTGTGTTTACTTGTAATAAGTTGATAAATAAATCCTTAAAAAACGTGACTTTGTGCCCCACCCTCCACTCAACTTTCTATGGATTCACCACTAATCGCAAAAAAAAAGTTTTATTAATTACTGATTGTAATATTCTACGTTTAGCTACTACTGATGTAGCCTGCTGGTTTGTAATTGTAACTATCTCATCACCTAAATTTATACTTTACAAATACATAATTTTAATTGAAATATATGTTTTCTTCATGGTGACTAAGGTGACGAAGTTAGGAATTCCTTACTTAAAAATACGTTGTTTAGAATGTGAGAGAAAAAACATCGTATTTTTTAACGTATGAAATACGAATGTAGTTCAAAGATTTCCTGTTTTTGACGATGTGGTTAATAAATCAAGTTAGAGTTACTGTCATGTGCGCCTTTTGTAATAAGGGACCAAAACTGATTCGTCTCAAATTCATTCGTTAGTTTCGATGTGATAGCCATTTTCAACAAAAGTAAAATTTTGTAGCTGTAGCGCCGAGTTGTCACCTCCTATGAGACCAGGATTTATCATTATACAACAGAACCCAAGCAACATTCGAAACAATGCATTAGTTCTGGTGGATCTGCTCCAAAGAAGGCGAGCATATCGAAAGGCGTCATAGTCACGAACTTCTGAGAAAAAGAAAAAATGATCACTGGACAAAAACACAGTACAGGACAAACCTCATTCCCATTTTCCATTCCTATCACGGGTGCTTTTTGTACCGTCTTAAATTATTTCTTGTTCCTTTTGAAATATCTTTTTTTACCCAAAATGCTCAGTAGCGTGAAGAAGCAATTCCTTAAAATATTATTTTCGTCTTACAAAATAAATTGCAAAAGTTATTTGGAAGACTTTTTTTTTTCATATAAAACTCAGAATTTTCATAATCACTAGACCATATAAGTAATATTCGTATAACAGAAACACATAAAAACATAGTTGAATGCATATGTATCATGAATTTCATGAATATGTGCAAAATATGACATCCTTTCAAGTCATTCAGCCTGCCTTTTATTCAAAGAATTACTTTGGAAATTTTTTACAGCAGTTATTTTGGAAATTTTCTATCACAGCTTCGGATATTTTTATTTTGTGAAGCAACGCTCTCTGGCTTTCTTCGATCAAAAAGAAATTCTTTATCATCTACCTTTAATGTTATTATTTTCTCTGAGATTCAGAAGTGTTTAATTTGTTATTTAATTTATCTATAAACTAATACACCCACTTTAGCTGACACAATATTTTTATCGATTTAGAGTTTTAAAACAAATTTCTTTTTCCTAAAGAGAATGTATCCGAGAATTTCCATCTATCTCTTTTTATATCCAATTCATTAACTGTTTCGAAATATATTTAATATTTTAGTAAAGTTATCTGTTTATGTAAGGGTATTGATTATCGACACATTACATTTATTTCTTACAATAAAATGTTGAGTGAACAGAGTTGAAATATTGCGAAGTTCTTGATAAGAAATCTTTATCCCGTTTATATTATAAGACTGTTTATTTTGTGATTTTTAATATAGTTTTCAAAAAATTATTTAACTATGAAAGATTTAAAATTGCAATAATTGTACGATATGCTGAGAATATAGCAGAAATTTTTTAAATGATTTATGAAGGAAAAAAAATTGCTATCTTTACTGATAAGAAAAAATGAAAAAATTTTAATTTTGAAAATTCCACTCAGAATATCTCATCTCAATATTTAAAAATATTGAATCTAGAAATTGATACGTTTTTTAGAGAAATATGATTTTATAGCCAAAAAAGAAACATTATAACTTAAAAAGGAAACACTTCAATTAACAACAGCCAATCTTATTCTTTGAAATAGAGTGAGTGAGTGAGTGAGTGTGAGGTTTTATGGCGCAAGATCCAAGGTAGGCTATACTTTTCCAAACATTTATTAAAATAAATTAAAATTTATAATTTTTTAAACAGGTAACATACAGAAAGTAGTAATACAGGTTAAAAGTTAAAAATTCAAATTTGGTGTAAAAGGCCAATTTGCTTTAAAAAAGCAAATAAAATATGGTGGGGAGTTTCCCCCTCCAAGTCTTTGAAATAGAAGTACTAACGATTGTTAAAATCTCTCCAGTACCACTTTACTTGCCTCTTGTGATTTTCCAATGCCCCTATCAGAAAAGAGAGAATTTGTATTTCTTTCAGGCAACCATCATGTAAATGAGATTAAAATTTTATTTAGAAAGAAGTATCGAGAATCGAAAAGAATGGCTATGAGTTGAAGAAAACGGATGATGGACGATTCGTTTTCAAAACCAATATGGACATCTTGCCGCTTGCTCTAGACAGCTCGAAAGATTTGATGTCGGCTCTGACAGGACGTTATGAGGGCCCAGCTTGTTTTATATATGGGAAGTTATCTCAATTTGACGTGTAAGTAATTACAGCTCTAACTATTTGTAACTTATTAGTTTTCATGGCAGTTTAATTCAGTAGACTCAAACTTAAGAAATATTGTTTTCATATAAGATTCACTAAGGATTTTTGCTTGAAATGATTTATCTCCGCAGCTTGATTTGGAGTGCCCCTTCCTATTAACAAAATGCAAAATGAAAGGGGGGGTAATGCTTTTAAAAAAATAATATTTCAAAGAAAAAAAAAATTCGGATATATATTTTTAGTTTAAAAATTGTTTCAAATATTCTAGTTTTTAAACCATTTTAATGCGTATATTTTTATGTTTCACTAAATTCAACGTCAAAATAACATTGTATTAACATTAAAAAATTCTCTGGACAAGAGTCAAACATGTTAGAGTAGTGAAAAAATTATAGTCAGTTGGGTATATAACACATCGATCAATAACTCCCGAGACTAACCCAGAGATGGCGCTCGTAGTAAACCAGTAACCAGGTCTTTCTAGAGTACTAACCTTTGCTTGAAACGTGTCAAAATTTTAAGTCGATCGGACCAGGAAAAAGGTTTTTTGAAGTGAAGTGAAAAAGGTTTTTTCCAAGTGGGTGCCGCGATTGCTTTCGATGGAACAAAAACAGCAACGAGTCGATGATTCAGAAAGCTGTTTATCGCTATTTACTCGCAACAAAAAAGATTTCTTGCAAACAAAAAAAAAAAAAAATTGGAGGGGGGGATTGGAAAAGCGTTGGAATGATTGTATCACCCTAAAAGGTGATTAACAAAAGGTGTTATGTTGATGAATAAAAAAAAATTTTGCAAAAAAAATGTTGTTTTCAATGTTAGACTCGGGAGTTATTGATCGATGTGTTAGACCTAATAGGTGATTCAAAATCAGAAAGAGACAAAAATCTTCGAAAAAGATATCCTAATACTGATGGAATACACAAATGTTTTCTGTTTACTTTTTAGTGCATTTAAGAATGGAAAACCTTTAATTCTAAAATTTCATAACATCAATTTGGTGCTTCTTGGATACTGCGCAGGAGGATACATGGGCCTCCCCTCCCAAACTACTTTACTGTTACGCATTTTTAACTGTATATATAACTCCAACAAATCTTCTGATTTATTTCTGATACATTTAAAAATGTATCTTTTGTCTGTTTTCTTTTACAGGGCATCCGATGAAGACTATATAAAAGAATTCTTTCCGAATGCAGAGTTTGTGGGTATAGAAAATGCCACCCACTCTGTCCACGACGATTGTAATGAAGAATTCTCTGAAATACTTTTCGATTTCCTTCTAAGAGATTAAATACAATAAATTATAAAAGTAGATAATTTTATCGTTGGAATACTCAGTGAATATATTGCGCTTTGAAATGCAAAATTTGTATATAATTCAAAATAATATCTTGAATATATATGTGTGATAATTAGTTTAAAATGACAAAACTATCTGAAATGGAAATTTTCAAGATATTGGTATAAATGTAATTCAAGCTGCATATAAAAAAATATCCTAAATTGAAATTTTTAAGCTCTTTATTTAAATGTTTTCATTTAAGTACGATATCGAGTACTTTTCGACAACTTGTTTTGAAGGTATGTAATCTGATAGCATTCACAATTTAATAGCGAGGGAGCTGTGATCAAATATTCGTCACCACATGTTTTTTTTTTCCCCTCACATTTGCTTTAGTTGAAAAGCTTAAATCTCCTCCGTTTCAAAAATGAGTAAAACGCCTTGTTGAAAAAGTTGCTTGTGAAAAAAATCAGATTGGAATAGGACTTGTTGGAATGGGACTTGATCACACGAAAGAATACATTCTCATATACATGCACAAAGCATCTCATTTTGAGATGAATTCCAATTCCATTTCTCATTCTGAAAATCCAATGCTTCTCAAAAGCATTGCATTTTCAGAATGAGAAACAGAAAGTAAATACATTTCCAAAATTCATTAAAATTATCGACGTTTCAGTTCTAAGAACAAATTTTAAATTAAAACATAGGGGATACCAGAAGAGAGTTAATATGAGTTGTATCGTTTATTATTCACCTGTTACTATTCCATCAAAGATGGTAGCAACCAGAAATATGACGGTCATTGTATGGTTAGTGTGAATATCTCATTCCAATACAAAGTAGCAAAAATTCAAATCTTAAAAAATTTTGTAGGAAAATTCTAATTAGAAGGAGCTCAATGTAGATACCACTTGAAAGAATACATAAATACTGTAATATGTTGATTGGCAGATTGAAGAACCAAAAATAAATGTATTTTTTAAATTACAAGCATTTTTTTTTTCAAAAATACAAAAAAAAAAAAAAAAAAAAAAAAAAAAACAGAGTGGATGTAAAAAGAATTAATACAAGCCAGAATGTTTGTAATTCAAGCGTTACTATTTCATAAAAGATAATAAAGCCCAGGTACCTTACGGTCATTTTGCAGTTTGTATGAATATCACACTACAACCCAAAATGGCTAAAATTCGCATCTTAAAATGTTTTCTAAAGAAAGTGGATTGCAAAAAAAATGCAATTAATGTGAGAATCTACATCAACATTACATGAAAAAAACTTTCTCAAATGAGTTTATTTTCATAATGAGAAGACAAAGCAAATACATAGCCTGGACTAAAAGTTTCTGATACATTTTAAAATTTACAGTAAAATCAATTGATTAGCTTACGATAGTGTGTTCTAAACAACACAATGTTTCCTACGTTGAAGAGTTTAGTTTGTGCAAGTAAAATATGGTTAAGAATTTCATCCATATATGGTTCTAAAGGATCATGAATTTAATTGATTTCGTGGTCGTTTTAAAATATTGGTTTTCAACTGTAAATCAAAAATGAAAACTCAAAGCTTGATTCTCAAGGGGCAAAAACATTGAAATATGTTAATTGGGCTTGCATATGTAAATGTATGTACCTGCATAAATGCTGTGCATTTGCTTTTACAAAATGAAAATGCTTAAGTTCTCATAGTGTTTTTTTTTTCTCTGACTTTTCGAAACAACGCCCTCTATAGGCGAAATTCGGAACTAATGTATTTGCAGAAACAAAACTTTTCATCTTGGGAAGCATTTTGATCCAAACCGCTCTCTCATCAGCAGATTAGTAGAATGTATATTAAATTTTCAAATGTTTCAAAGACTTTTGGTCCACTCTTTATTTAATGTTACTGGAATTAAATCATGTTATTTGCGCAGATAGACACTGTAAAAAAATGACGTCGATTAATGTAAACAAAAAATTTAGGTTTTACACTCCCAATTTCAAATGATTTCTGTTATACATTCAAAACTTTCATGGTGATGTGTAAAAACGGCACTTTCAAATTGTATTGATGTTGTTGATTACAATAAAATAACTATATTTAGTATATTTTAGTTATAGAATAAAAATGTCTTCTGTGATCATGTTTTGATGCTAAAAATATAATTATTTTTACTTTTCTTGAAATATGTATCTGTCTTGGGAAGTTTCTATCCAATCATTCAGCTATAAGGCTCCACCTACCTGCCATTTTGATATTTCTAAAACGCAGTATTGTAACGAGAATCTTTTTTTTTTCAATGGTGCGAGAGCCGGATACAGCTTTGTGCCTAAACCTACATTCATTCACTCGCTGCATCCATTACACTTTGATCCGCAGGTTGCATTCAACTATAGAGGACAGATGAAATCCACCTGCGAGCCCACATTAATTTGAGAAAACTTATGCAAAGAACAGAAAGGAAGTGCATCCTCGAATATTTTGTATATACTCGTATACTTCTCATTAAGCATTAATTTCGAGATTGTTTTTTGGTTTTTCCTGTTGCTTTCTCTTGCATCTCAATACCCTTATTTATAATTGTTTATGTTAATTTAAAGAAAAATCATACTTTTATTATTTTTGTCAAAATGATAGTTTTGAAGAATTACTTTACTGAATAAAAGTCTCGAGTTGAGATCACATGCCTTGCTCTTTATTTGACTTGCGAGTACCTTCAATATCCTATGGAATTTGTACTTTCCTTTTCAAATCTGGACTGTTTCATCTATTTGAACGTAAAAAAATTCACCCGAAAGAGCAAACGAACAAACAAATAATGAAATTTTCAGCGGAAAAAAAAATTTCCTTCAAATTTCAAAAATATTTCTATGCCTGTTTTTATAATTTGTTTGTGGAGTATCTGTTTTTTTTAAAAAAAATATTTTAAAAAATGTGAAAGAAAATGTAATTCCACAGAAACCTATATTATTTTTTGTTCTTTCGGATGCACTTTTTTACATTTATAATATTTGAGGCTTGAGAACAGTAGTACAAGCCACTTCCCAGAAGATTAGTTCCACCCCGCCACGGATAATTCATCGGCAGATCCGATGAATTATCCGTGGCGATTTTATACGATGTTAACAAAAACTGTTGCAGTTGGAGCTACGAAAATGTGATGAGTTGACCTACATATAATGCTAAAGAATATAGTATTTATTAATGAAATAATGAAAATCATTTTATCTATTAAGATTTTATTTGGTTTAAAATATTGATTTCTTTTTTCCTATTCACTTGAAAATAATAAAGTCAAACATTCTAATAGAGCTTATGACAATCAATGGATACAAAATAAATAAAATCGAATAAAAATATTATTCCTCGTTGTTTTTGTCCTACAAATCATGCTACACGGATTTACAATATATACTAATGATCGATTCCACTAATTCAGTGATTTACTTTTAATAAAGTCTGTATTCTATTTAACTGTTATTAATATGTTGAATAGTTATATTTTTACAGTTAAAATGATTAAATGTGGGTTGACAAGTTGAAAAGACACGTTGATTGAAAAGACACACAACAAAGTAAAAAAAGACACGTTAATAATCATCACTCAGTGATGATTATCAACGTGCTAAAGAAGACATTTCCTTCAGCCCCCTTGAGGATTCGATGGTCTAGTGATCATGGTCGCAGACTCGTAGCTGGCGTTGCTTCTGTCAAGTCGCTAATTCGAGACCTAACGCCTCAAAAGACCAATCATATTGAGGGGCTGATGCACGTTAAATGTGTTCAGGTCCCAAGTCCACCAAAATAGCGTGATGGAGAAGTTTAGAGAAGAAAGGATAGCTCAGGTGTCTTCCTCGTCACGTGACCGAAGTTCATTATGACACAGTACTTCGCCAATAGCCCTCAAGTTGTTTCAAAATTCAGTGTTAATAATCAATCTTCTCCCCGCCCTTTAGTACAAGGATATTGTATTGTTGTGATGAAAATTTAGATTAAGTTCACAATGACAGTTTGTTTAAATCTATAACCAAAAATTTTAACAATTTTTTATTGGGCTAAACCTGCTACAAACCAAAGTAATATATACTTCAGGAACGGCAAAAACGATCAACGGATTTACAATTTTCTTAACGCATTACAGTTACAGAAACAGTTGTCATAAAACAGCAAATGATTTTATTCAAATAAATATAATTAATTGTCATTTTATGAATAATACAAAATTAATCCGCCTCATGATATTTTGAGAAAATTAGCATATTCGCGCTTTAGAAGCCGAATTCGCCAATTATGAAGCACTAGAGCTAATTATAATTGTTAATCACAGCATTCAGTCTTCGAATAAAAAAATACGAATGGTGGGCCTTCCGACGTAGACGAAAAAATTTTACTTTTCAAAATTCTTGTGACATCTATCAATAGACGAACAAATGCTGTGTGTGCAGAACTTTCTTATTATTAAGCAGCGCGTAAGATAAATTAAAACATTCAAACACACGATGCTTGCCGTCCCTTGATTTTTTTTTTTTTTTTTTAGTATTATTATTATTTTATCTTCATTAACGTGTAGAAAAAGGAAGCTCAACCACACAAGGAAGTACTTACAAATTCTGAAATCTACCCCGGATCTAGAACTTTTGATTAGATCTTACTTTCAGAAGATAAAAAACGCTACATTTCCTCCTTCCTTTGTTCTATTACCTCAGTAAAGAATAGTGTAAATAAGCATTGCAAAAACTTGTTAGTTTCCCGAAATCTTTGAAATAAGTTAATCAAATATTTAACATGTGTAAATAAATTAAAATAATAATGATTTGTAAAAATAAAGATTGTTTCCGAAAATTGTACTTTTTTAATATCTTACAGTTGGTTTCTTACTAGTTAATTTATTACAAAATAATGAAAAAACAATTTCTTTAGAATTCATTTGTATCATACACTTCTTGCGAAAAGCTTAGAAAATATTTTTAAAGTTGAAAATTATCTTAAAATTTAGATATATATGTTTACAAAACCAAATATACCATTATTAGACATATATTACTTGCTTGTAACTGTAGGAAAGCACAGTTAAAAGCAAACATTATTTTATAAATTATTTTTTAAAAAAGGAATTTACGTTACTCTAAAAGTTTAGATAAACTCGGAATTTTTTTTTAAAAAAAAATTATTGCAATTTAGTAAGAAATGGCCCTGCTATTCCTTCTTATGGCCTGAAAAATGACATCAGGCAAAAAGAATTAGCTTTTGCTCTATGTCTTGATCAAGATTATAACATGCTTTTTCTGCGGAAGATTTCAATTTCATGACATTTTAGAACTGCCTAAAATCAAAACACTATTGATGGATAAATATTCCTGATATGATTAAAAAGTAAACTTCAGGCTGGTCAGTTCAATACAAAAAAGTGGGAGCGAAACCACTATTTCGCTGCGTTTGTCATATAGATTGAGGCATTGTCCTGCTGAAATAGATTCTGTGGACCGAATAATATTTCAGCAAAAGTTAGTTAACTATGATTGAGCGTGCATATATAGTCATGTGATGTTTAGAGATCATTGAAGGCAAATGAACCTTACACCATAACACCATAACTCCACTATCACTTTGCTGACGTCTAAAAAAATAATGCGGTTGCTTTCAATCGGGTCCGTCATGGTTCCATTTCTTTTATTACTGAAAATAACAGAATACCTTTTGTCACTATAGGATATACGAATTTAAGACCACTCCAATGTCTGAGATAAATGACGCAGTTTTAAGGCCCCTTTCTTCTTCAGTTTCCGATAAGCTAATGTTTTACATTTCTTTTATTCTTCTGAGAATTTTATTTTTCGAGACATGAAGGTCTGTTCCACTCCTATTGGTACGATGTTCCATTCCAAATGGTAATGGGTCCACTGGGCACGATTATCTACAAAAACATTTACATCGGATAGAAGTCAAGAATTCGGTTTGTTGCCTTCTGGGCCGTCATGGTGATATGGATGGTGACCACCTCAAGAAATTCCCTGAAGTTTTAAAGTTATTGGCTCTCAACTTTGGCAGGCTAATGAAGGACTTTACTCTTGTTTTTGTACCTATTCATCATTATATTGGGCTGTTCGTCGAATGATTGCAGAAATGCCGCAGATGGGCGTAGGATAAAAAAAAATGTTCTTCACAAAATTTGCCGTACTAGCCTTTTTTCGCGATACCTCTAGCAAATCTGTTGCTCTTTCTGTTGGTCACTCGTGATCTTACAGTGAATGATTTTTGTTTCAGAATTTTCTCCTCTTAATATAATTCGATAAATACTACTTGTTCATGATGTTACTTGCAAAAGTCGCATATTACCGATACATATACAAAAAAGGAGTCAGTTTCTAAACTTTTGGGGCATTTTATATTTAATCTTTATGCTTTATATTAAGTATTTAAATACTTTAAACAACTTTTATCCAAATAGATAATATATTTCACTGTCCTAATCCGCTTTTTGCGTTTCTATTGCGGTGAATGCTTTATTTAACACTTCATTAGCAAAAAATAGCATTGTCTAAGCTTTTGACTTGCGGTGTAATTGATAATTAAGTCATCGGTCGAATGATATCTTAAATATCAGTCGAGGTTAGAATGGTTACCGTCACCATTTGCTTTTAAATCGTAAGTGTAATGTTGTTCCCATGAAATTCATTATTACCTTATGAAAATTTACAAATTTCAATACAGATATTTTGTCTGGTTACCTTTTTTATTAGATTTCATGATGTATTCTTAAATATTTTATAAAGACTCGAAAACCCATAGGAGAATCATTAAAACAGACATAAAAAAACATTCCAAAATGAAAAAAAATAAAAAAAAACTTTCCTACTTTTTCATTCCTTTGCGTGCACTTTATAGTATTCAAGTAAATATAATAGTCTAAATCTGAGAAAATAATTAATAATTTCAAGATATTAGTATATTCTGTACGAATTATAAATGTTCAAATCTCATAAAATGTGAAAAGTTTTTTTTTTATGATCTATCAAAAATTTTAATTAAATATTGTCGCGTCTTATCTTTTAAGAACCGCGGACCCTGGATTAACCATAAATGGGGGAGGGGGGGTCTTTGGAGCTCATGCCTCCCTCCCAACATAAATAAATACCTATATTTTAGAAAACATCTAAGTCAACGCTAATACTTTTTAAACTTACCTAACTCTTCATTGTAATTTTCAATGATATATTGTACTCGAAATTGATACTAGATAACATATGGCTAATAGATGTTATCAGAGCTTAAAAAAATTTGCTTAAGTCTAAGTTTTTAAGGTATATTAAAAGATACAAGTAAATCTATATAAATCACTTATCATACCTTACATATTGTATGATAGTGCTCTAAACCGAAAGAGACAGATGAGGATAGACTTTTAATATTAGACAGAAAAACTGTCCAGAATATATGTGACCCAATTAGAGAGAATAATTAATGGAGAAAATTTTGTATAACTCTGAAATATGTAGATTGGTTTGGTTTAATTTACGTCGCACAAGAAACAAACACGAGGGCTATTGGTGACGGATCTCGTAATTTTGAATTTCGCTCAAGAAGGAGGACGACACCTGAGCTGGTACCCCTCTGAAATATGTAGAAAATAAGGCTAATCTAAAGTTGGTTGAGCTATTAAATCTTACCCAATCATATGGCTCGAACATATTATTATTTTATTCTTTTATTTAAGTTGCTAAGACTATTTTTACGGAGGGGAGGGGGAAATATATCTTTCCAGTTCAAAATTTGTGCTTGAATTTTAACTCGCTTCCTATCATCTTATAGTTCACGTGATTCTTTTTAGTCCTGAATTTCCAGACTGAACAGAATTAAATAAATATATGTAAATAACATTTTCAAATCAAGCATTTATTTAAAGATGGACTAAACAGTATACAAATAATTTTTAAATGTAAATTATGTATAATTTATAAGATTTTGAAGCATCAATACTTCTTTTGACATCATATATAAGTAGCGATGGTACTAATTTATCGGTTATTGATATCAACCGATAAATTAGTACCATGGCTACTTAAAATTCAAACTTTTACAAATTATATATTACTTTACATTTTAGAAAAAAAAATATTTTTATACATTTTAGTCCATCTTTAAATAAAAGCTTGATTTAAAGAAAATCTTTATTTTTAATTATAGTCTTGAAAACACAGACCTTGTTAAAAAGTAGAGAGCATCAGAAAAAGAGGAAGATCCCGCACAAAATGGACTGATTACGCGAAAATGCATCTGAAATCATTAAGACTCGATCGTTGAAGAACCGTAATATCTGATCGAATTGTTGGAAGGGGCTTATGGAGAAGGTCTTGGCCTCTATGAAGAAGTTATTCTTTGAGTTTAAATAATAAATAATGACGAAAAAGGAAAGAAAATAAGTGAGTGAAAAAAAAAGTTATGCAAGAAACTTAAGATTTAAGTAAAATGTATTTCAGAAATGATAACTTGTTATCTTAAATCGTGAAAGTTTGAACATTTTTATTATCGTTTGAGTGCTTTTTTAACTGTCACAAGCATGCAAGCATATCTCAATACATCTGTCAATGAATAATCATTTATCAACATTCAGATAACAAACAAAGGGGCAAAAAAAAAAAAAAAA
>BMAW01012166.1:0-129402 GCA_019974015.1 Nephila pilipes | reverse complement strand
TTTTTTGTCTCCCGTTTAAAGTATTCTCTTTTGTCTTGCATAAAATACTTATATTCGTAAATGATTTGAAAGCCCGCGTCCTTCTAATCGTAATTAAATTTGTAATTGGTTATGAATCGTTTCGAAAATTTAAGTTAAATTGAAGTTTATTTTTTTTTAAAAAAAAAAGGTTCACATTTTAAAATAATTTTTTCGACTTTTGTGATAACAAAAAAATTTTGCTGTTTTTGACGAGCTTTTAAAATAAAATATTTAAATTCAAAGAATATTGTGAAAAGGCTTTCAGCAGTGTGTGCTTGAAATTTTTAAGCCGTTTTGATATCGAAAGTATGGTAATGTAAGATGTGGAAATTGTATTTATAAAACGAAATATACTTTTTAAAGTTATTTTCTGTTCCAAATTTTAAGGTATGGTGCATTGAAATTGTTATTTCCTCTTATCCTTATATTCATATTGTAAGTGATACTCTAAAATCAATTTCAATATTGTTGTATAAGTGTTATATAAGTCTTTTATTATTTGAAGTGAAAAAAAATTCAGAAACCACACCCTTGAATGCTCATGATAATGTGCATATTTGAGTTCTTAAAAACTAAAGCAGTATTATTGTGTAAAATTAGAAAATTATGCTTGAAAGTTTTCCTATTCATATTTTTTTTATTTCTTTTTGTGATAGAGATTTTAAGTGAATTTTTAATTTTTTTTTAATATTGAATAACTATGTTCAACTTATTATGTATTTAATATTTTGCATAATTATTAATATTTAGTACTGTGGAAGATTAGAAATAAGTTAGAAAATGTAGAATAATTAAATTTATACCTCAATTATACTTACCGCAACAGAAATGGATAATACTGATACTTGCAATTTAACAACAACACAAAATTTCTTTTACAATCTGTAACTATTTACAAGAGAAATATCTTATGATGTATTTGATATATGCTAGGAATCCTGTGACTTTAGCTTTTCATTGCTGTAAACCAGAAAAAGATCTTAATCCTGATCTTTCACCTATTATTTTGCATCATGGTTGTGTGAGTTCTAAAGAAAGATGGAGACCTATTCAGCAAGATTTGGCAAATCAAACTGGGAGAGCTGTAAGTAAATTGAAAAGGACTAATTTTAAATTGGATACTTTAAAATATTGCATTTATAATCATTGTTTTATTCATATATATATATAGTCGTAATAACTGTAGAAATCTATGCAATAGCATAGATTTCTACAGTTATTGCAACTATATATATTATTATTAATATATATTATTATTAATGGAATATTATTATTATTAATATATATTAATAATTATATATTACTAATAGAATATAAAAATAATTATGTATTTAAAAAATCTTATAATTTTAACATTGTGAAATATGTTTTCTATATTAATTTTACATGTACTTTTGTTGCAGACTATTAATGCTTTTTTATTTGATTGTTTTAAGTGAAATAAGCCAGTCAGGTTTAATTTAACAGTAGCCTAAGAATTTCTGTTATTAAAAGCTAAATTATCAAATATAATGTCTGGGCTCTTTTTTTTTTTTTAAATAAATTTTAATGAATTAAATTTTATAAATTTAGGTTTTCAAAAACATTCGAAATAGTCAAACTATAATATCTGTTCAGAAGCAATATTCGAATTGAATAATCATTTAAGCATAAGTGTCTTAATTTTTTACTTCTTTTAATAATAGTGAGTTATAAAGTTTCTTTGAAACTAATTAATCAAAGTACCATCAATAATAAATATTTTATTTTAAAAAGTGGTTTGGAAACTTTTTTTTCTTTCATATGTGTAATTTATTTAATTTTATATATTTCATTATTCTTTAATCAATATGCTTACATTGCAATGCATGCCCATTGAAAGGAACTTCTTTTTAAAAAGTTCAAAGATTGTATAATTAAATTAAAAATATTTTCTGATATAATTTGTAACATTTACCCATTATGGCAGGTCTATGCTGTAGATGCCAGAAATCATGGTGATAGTGAGAAAAGTGATATCTTTAATTTTAACATTTTAACAAATGATCTGAAACACTTCATGGATGTCCATAGTATTTCTAAAGCATGTTTGATTGGCCACAGCATGGGTGGATTAGTTGTGATGGAATTAGCTCTGACTGCAGTAAGTATTTAATGGTTATTTTAACTATCAAGTATTTTTTAAAAATCTTTTTGAAAATTCCAACAAGAACTCATATTATATCTTTTTATTCCTATTATTAAAAAATAAAAAACTGAAATTAAAAAGAACTTTAATAAAAGCATCTTAAGTAGAAAGAATATCTTAATATTATGCATTCATGTGATGTAACATGTATATACAATTATTTTACTTTCTTAGAATTTTTAAATATATATAAATATGCTATTTTTTATTTGATAGATAAAATTAGTTCTTAATTTAGTGTTACAATCAATATAGGAGATACATAGGGAAATATATTTGATTTAAATGGAAATTAATATAGTCAAACTTGGGTAATTCAAAGTTGAAGAGACCCTAGTAAAATTCAAATGAAATATTTTGCTAATGAGAAGGGGTCAATTTTTAGAAGGTTAATCCCACAACAAAGATTTTAACACGCAAATTTTATTTTACAAAATGCATGTTTATTGCTCTATATATATTTATATAAAGTGTAATGTAGTGTTTTCTCTCTATATATAAATTATATTTAAAAGTTGAAGAGTGAATTATGCATTAAAGTTATTAAGTTGTATTGCTAACTACTTTTGTAATAAATAATTTACATTTCTTAAAAAAGAGAATCGCAGTATGTTTCTAAAATTTATTTTTAAGAAGCTTAAAACTAACAGATCTTCATGGCCTGGTTAAGTGTGTATAGAAATATGTTATATATATATAGTATTTACTGAAACTAGCTGTACATCATTTAGTAGTACTTTATTAATTAAAGTTGCCTTCTGTTATTGACTAATGCAAGTAAAATGTAACCTGAATTAAAAGAAATTATAATCTGATATTTAAAATATATTTTAACTCATTCATACATTATGTTCTTTTAAATTTGTGAGTGCATTTGTATATGTATAGTCAATCAAGAGTTATGAATTTTTATATATATTGACAAATTTTTCACTTACATAGATGTACTGTAAAATGTATTGAAATCAGATTAATGTAATTGTGGCTTATAAATATTGTTTTAAAATCTGTACATCTATGTCCTGGGAACTAAGAATTTTTGCATTACAGTTTTTTTTTTATTGCATTATAACTGCTTTAAAAGAAGATTTAAATTTATCTTGGATTATTATTTAAAAAATGAACAGTTGAAATGAAGACAGCAATAATTTAAACTAAATTAATAATTGATATTCTTTCTGTTTTTTTAAAAGAGTATTGCTATAATGTTACTTTTTTTTTATCATTAAAATAATATATATATAGATTTTTTTTTTTTTTTTTTTTTTCTTCTAGCCAGACAGAATTGAAGCTCTGATCATAGAAGATGTTAGTCCAAAAGAACCAGAACCTGAATTATATTATGTATTTGGTGCTATGATTGAAGAACAGTTAAAGTGTTTTGAAAAGTCTACAAATGCTGACACAGAAGGTTCAATGCAGCAGAAATTACGGGAATGTCTTTATAGAAATATTCCTGTAAGCTTTCTTGAACTTTTCTGTTGAATGTTTTAATACTTTTATGAGTAAAGTATAATATATTCATTAACTGAAATTTTTTCAGTAATTTTATATATATAGTTTTTATTTAATTTTAAAATATGCTTTAGTTAAAATTAGTTTATTTTAAAAAAATTGCATTTCGGAACATGGATATTGGGTAAAAATAAGAAAAGTATATATTTTTAAAATTCATTCTATACAGATTAAATAAATGTGCAGGAATTGTTATCAATATTCACATTTATAATTTCTCATATGGCCTTGTCTAATGTTCTTTAACCTTTTAAATGAATCACATTCCTCCTTATGGTGGAAATTTAAATGGTCCAAAATATTTGTAATGACAGGCTTTACCATTAATACATATACATTTTATTCTATTGAGAATAGAACATTAAAACTAACTTAAAAAACATTTAAAAAAATTTATGTTATGAAAATACCTAAATTTTTGGGAATGAAAATAACTCATAGCAATTTGGGATAAAAATGAATATATATATATATAATCTTAGTGTCTAAATTATGTTGTTTGAATGGAATTACCCCTGTATTATTTAACTAACTGGAAAAGAGGTAATGTAGTGAAGTTTTCTTCCATATATTCTCTGCTCATTGTCCTAAATTTGTACAAATATTTTTTTTTTTTATCGAGAACACGTTCCAATTGGAACTTATCATTACACAGCCTATATCATTCACAATTTCATGCACATGTGCCACTTCTCAAAGCAGTAATCCCACATAGGATTACCTTCTTTAGGCTAAATGTGGTCCTGAGGTATCTTGGTGACCTTTTTCTTTTTCGTAGGGTTTACTATCTTTGGTAAATGCATAAGACATATCCCAGAATACAACCTCTATTATCTCTCCTTGGCAACCATTTTTTGCTTTCTTTTTATTTTTTCTGTCTAGGTTAAAGTTTAAACAAATGTTTAACATTAGATGTGGCTTTAGTATCATAAACTCTAATTGCTCGTTAATGACGATAATAGAGTATCTGTTCAACTCTATCTTTATTTACATTCTTATTCTTCTAAATGTTGTCTTATAAATTACACTATACATTTTCCTTTTAATAAAGTTTAATAACATTAAATCAAAGAGATTAAACAGAATGAATATAGTTCAATGAAATTATAGGTTAATTTTTTTAGGTTGCTTCATAAGTCTTCCTGAGTGTGTACTATATGTTGAAGAATTTATCAATGGTATTTCTTCACTTTCCAGTGTAAACTTCATCAGCTGCTTCCTGTGTAGGTTCTATATCTTTCACCTCTTCTTTACTGCTTTGTTATCTAAAGAATTTTTTGTTTCTTATGTATTTCCTCCTTTCATTAGTTGATCTTCAACTCTTTTTAGAGTTATGGCTTTTGTAACAATCCCCTGCTCTCTAGGCAATATTTTCTATTGCAGATCCATAAAAACATTATTCCCCAATCTTAACATCACAAGTTCAGATTTTGGATAACTTTGCTAATTTTTTTTTAATCTCCCTTTTTTGGCTTTTTTTCACTTCATAATTATTTATGCAAGATTCAAACAGCTTGGACTATTGTGTTTGTTTATTTCCCAAACAATAACTGAGAAGAACTCTTACCAATGTTATCAAGAGGTGTATTCCTGTAATTTAACAATCCTAAATGAGAATTATCTTCCTTGGAAGCTACAGCCCTTTTCATAATATTTTTAACAATTTTCATGGCTGATTATGTCTGCCCATTCAATTTAATGTTGTATGTTCTTGTTTATGTATAATTCTGTTTGTGTGTTTGGCAAAACTGGTTGTATTCCTTAGATTGAAGTTGAATATCACCACCTGTCACTACCATATTAGGAATTTTGCAAAAAGATTCTTTCATTGTGTATGAGGTAGTATTTGACAGAAAATCTATTTCTATAAAGTGATTGAAGTAATCTACTGTTACTAAGAAATGTCTGGATTTCAGCTGAAAAATGTAAATTTCTACTTTTTGCCATTGTCTTTATGGAGCATCATGTCATTTGAAGGGCTCTTGAAGTGGTTTTCTATTATATGCCAGACATTTGAAACCAAAACATTAGTTTGTAGGCTCTTTTCAAACAAGAATTAATGCCTTGATGTCCTAAATGGATTTTCTTCTCAAATCTTTTCTTAGGAATAACTATTCTTTCACCTCTGATTACAACTGTGCTTAAAAATACAAGCTCATCTTTAATCATAATTAAGTTTTATCTGAAATGAGCTTTTTAATTTTTTAAATCCAAAAACCAACCATTGAGAATAGCACCATTATTGCCAATATTTCTTCTTCATTAGAATACTGTATAATCTCTTCCAGTTAACTTCTTCATTTTGACAAAAAATTTACAATTAAACAATATCATCAATACTATCATTTGTTTTAAATGTCTCTTTCAAAGGAACCGTAAAGGTGTATTTGAAATAGAAATATTTTTGCCAGGTTTGTATATCAACTCATGATTATGTCTTTGAAGTTCTCATAAGCATAATTTGTAAGCATATGGGTGTGCAGCCTGAAGTGTCTTTTTTATTGACTCTAGTAGCTTATAATCTGCAAGAACTGTTACTTCATAACCATATATATAATGATGAAATTTCTTTGAACTCTATTGCAACTATTTCTTTTTTAATTTAAGCATATTTTTTCTCAGCTGAATTCTTTGGATATGAAATAATGGGATCTTTCAATAATACAGAACCAATATATCAAAGCATATTTATATTTTGCTGCTCTACATAAATCAGTACAATTATCAAATGTTAATTCTCTTTCATGCAGTAACAGTTCTTATTATTTAATAACTTTAATTCCACAAAACAATTACATGTAATAATGAATCATAGCATGTATAACAATATTCACATGGTTTAATTAAAATATGAATAGGTTTTAAAAATTATCTGATGATTCATTTTCTTCATTTTTAAATTTTATTCTTATAATTTATACAATAAATATGTCATATATTGTATTGGTTTTACCAGTAATGTGCTGAATAAGCATTTCAGTGATTTTAATTACAGTCCTACCTCTTTATTATTTTCAAATTTAAAACCATTGTATCTCTTCAAAGTTTCTTTCCTATCATATATAAAAGTAATACTTCTCTTAATATTCATTATTTCTTTGACTTAACTGTATCAAAATATATAGTTCTTTCTCTTCTAGAGAAATGTTTTCCGATTGGAAATTTAATCGTTATTGAAAATCAAAGGACCAAGTGATCAAATTCCAAAAATTAGCTTAGTTGGCTCTATTTCTTTTTCTCTTTCATCCATTTCTTCCCTTTTACTCTCAAACAAATACAGGAGTGAATTCAATTGAATAAAGTACTCATTACACTG
Source organism: Nephila pilipes (assembly GCA_019974015.1). Lineage (NCBI taxonomy): Eukaryota > Metazoa > Arthropoda > Arachnida > Araneae > Nephilidae > Nephila > Nephila pilipes. The sequence continues at coordinate 122,383 of BMAW01012166.1, read as the reverse complement.
CCACCATGTTGTAATGCTTCTATGTCTCTTACACCATTAACTATTAATTAATGAAGATAACAGAGTATCTTTTCAATTCTATCTTTATTTATATTTTAATTCTGCTAAGTGTTGCCAGAACTAACATACATATGTACAATATGCCATATAAATTACATTTAACATATGCACAGACTAAATTGCACTTCCTACAGAAATGCAGAGTGTTTCATTTAAGATTAACCACTGATTTTACAATTGTTAGTTTGTCACAGTAAAAAGAATACCTTGCATAAAATAAATATTTACTATTTATGACAAAATAGAAGTTTCTGTTGACAAAAATGGAATTATAAACTGGATGTTTCTTTATAAGGCCACCACTATATGTTTCTGTATTGGCCACCACTGATTTATCAATCAACCATTTACGATAAAGTAAGTTTCTGTTGACAAAAAATAGAATTATAAACTGGATGCTTCTTTATAAAGCCACCACTATATGTTTCTTTATAGGCCAATTCTGATTTATCAATTTGTAACGCAGAACAATGGAAATTATTAAACTTCCTCAATGCTTTTGTAACACAGTTTAAAACTATATAATTATTTGGATTGTGGACATGTTACTCAGGTACCTGAGTTCCAATAACTGATGAAAAACAAAAATTCTTTCTCTTTCTTTTCTAAATAGGTATTACATTATACAATGACATTATTGTTTGGAACAAACTGCTGACTTGTGTAGAAGTGGTAAATATGTACTCATAATATTTTCTTTCAAGGACAATGTGTAAATAGCCAGCCTGCCATTGCATGTTGTGCATTAAATATATTTAACCTTTGCTCCAGTAACTTGAGTATGTATCTAACTTTGGGCTTTTAAAGGTGAAATGATTGGCTGCTGTTGCCTAGCAAAGGATTGTTTTATTGATGTTGCTCAGAGAAGCAACACAAGATCTATAGGCAACAGACCTTGTAATTTTGAGTCTCGGTCAAGTGAACCTGATAATATAGAATAAAGGAGTAGTGTACTTTATGACCAACAAAATGGTAATTCAAGTCTTCCTTCCTGAAGTCCAAAACTGTCATTACAGAGTTTAACAAGTCTTTAAAATGGAACAAAACTTCGAAATCTTCATGTGTTTCTACATAAAAATTTGGAGAGCTGGGTATTGATTCAACTATCACCTTTATTTTCAAAAGCTTGTCCAATATCATTATTGTTAATAATCCATTCTGTAACTTAAGTGTGACATAAATTTAGCAAAACTGGACTTGAATAAAAGAAAAGGTTTATCTTTTATGTGGGTAAAAAATTAATTTCAATCACATGGCAATTGCTAAAATTAGGACTCTCAGTTTAGATGTGTTAGCATTTAAGAGGCAAGCACAATGGTTATGCATTTGAAGATCTCTACCAAGATAGAGTTATGTGCAAAAATATTGCTCTGTAAGGAAAATTTCTTGATGTCTTCTTTTAGCTAATGTCTATTTTTCCATGTTTGTTAGCTGAGCGCAATATCTGATGCATCTTTTCACAGTATTAATTTAAGAATATTTTTATTTCTTTTCATCAAATTTAAAGCTAACGCTAATTTTTGGGTTCAAAATAAAATGTCTTTGATAGATGAGAAGTAATTCCAAATTTATCAGTTGTATAAAAAAGAAATATATTACTTAAAAGTTTGTCTAGCCTAATTTTAAATTAAAAAATTAAATTTAATTAATTAATTTGATTAAATTGATCTCCAAATTAAAAAAAATGTGTATTATTTACTCTTTAATCCTTCAAAATTTTGACATATAGGTCTTTAAAAACTATGTTTTAATGTCACTTATCTTATTATTCATAATAAACCTAATTATTACAAATGAGTATTTAATATAGTGTGAATAATATGAAAAAAAAATATATGCTCTTTCTCCTTTTCTCTAAAAAAAATAAAAGGTACAGTATCCAAAGTTTGTTTTATCATTGTACATGTATTTTAATATATGAAAGTATTTACATTTATTCATTTGTAGATGATACCAGATGAAGATCAAGAAGTAATTTCAAAGATGGAATTTCAAATCAGAAAAACTGAAAATGGATTTGAACCTAAGGCAAATTTAAAATCCATTTTGAAAGCAATACATAACCCACCTATTTGCTATTTTCCAATAGATGGTCAGTTCACTAAAAATACTTTGTTTCTCTATGGATGCAAGTCAAATTTTAGTGTGTAAGTTAAAACTTATTTTTTACTTTCTTCTTATTACTAAAAATACATTTTTGAAATATTTTGGCAAATAGATTGATTTTTGTGTTTAGTAGAAAATTTAATGTAATAAATTTATATTTTGCCATTTGTTAAAAATACATATACAGTATTTTTTTTTTGCAGGATATGGTATGAATTAAATCTAAGAAACTATTTAAATTAAATAGTAGTTTCATTATTTCATTGGCATAGTGTTTTATATATATTTTTTGTTACATTATAACTTATTAGTCAAAGCTTTTGTTATTTAAAATATATAAAAGGAATTCAAACTATAACTTTATTGTTTTGTCCAAGGGACACTGTTAAATTTCAACTTGAAGTGCATAATGTGACTTTTTTTAATAGTTGTGTATCTGCTGCAAAAAAATTAAGCTGAATTATGTTTTGAACAACAACAAAATTTTAAAGGAATGGTAGAAAATAATTGACAATAATTTGTATAAAAAAATTATATCTTCTTGCATTATTCTTTTCTCTAGTGTCTCCTTTTAAATAAATAAAAGAAATTAAAGTATTTTTGCATTTACTTTATAAATAAAACACTTTTTTTTATCACAAAAAAAATGTCATAATCTAGTAATTTTACCTTTTAATAATCTAGTAATCAATAATAAATTTTTATAATCAGTAATACCTTTTTATAATCTAATAATCAATTATGACTTGATTAGTTTTATTATCAAGATTAGTTTTACTATCAGAATTTTAAATACAAATGTCATGGAAGTCAGTTTGTTTTTTAAAAGCAAAATATGAACTATAATAAATAAATTTAAACTTCATTGTCTTCTTATTTCCATACTAGCCCATTTTATATTCTTTATTTAGAAACTAAAAAGTCTTTTAATTTATATTATTTCCAGAACATTTATTTATTACATAATTTTATTTGAGATTTTTATTTTTTTGCATAGTTTATAAAAATACCTCATTTCAAAAGAGTTTTTTAACCCTTTGGTGGTTATGAATGAGCCTAGCTCGTATTCAAATAGCTCACAGATGAGTTCAGCTCTTCTGAGGAATTTCAACCCAAATAGTTGCTGCCAAACCCTACTGGTATAATGAAACTTTTCTCCAATGCTTTGTTGACAAGCTGAGTTCATCTGCTTATATTATCCTGCATTGTTTATGTTACAAACAATACCTACTGACCAAATTTAGTTCGATTGGCAATAAAATGGCAGTACAGTACCATGAAATTTTTTTGCTTAATGAGGCAAACTGTTACCAATCTAATTGTTGTTTATCTAGTTTTTTTTTTTTTTTTCCTTCTTATGTAATTTGGGAGGAGTTTGTTACTGAAATGGCTCAAAAGCAAAAGCTAAATCATTCTGGTGATAAATAGGTTTAATGATGATATATATATGATGAATAATTCTGTTTTCTTTATATATGTAATGATTAAATGTTTCATAAAGTTTTAAATTGCATAAATTAATTTACATATTTTAATATTTTACTAACTAATATTTCTTACAAATTATTTAATGAACTGTTTAAATGGGCCAGTTGCAATTGTTGTGAATATGACATTAATATATTGAAAGTAATCCTTAAAGGACTATTTTTTTAAAGCAAGCTATATGTATTACTGTCAGAAAAGGGTTACATTTTCAGAAGTAACTTGAAGGAAAATGGTTGCCACTTTCAGTGACTGTTTGACTGTAGCATTGTGCATAATAAGAGAGCAAAAGCTGATGATTTTCCAAACCATCAAAGAGTTAATTGATAATTTGTGCATACATATATAACAAAGACTTAAGTGTAGTTTTTAATAAATGTTGATTGCAATTTAGTTGATCTTTCAACTTTTAAATTGTGTGTTGAAAATCGTTAATAGGTAACTGCAACTAATGCCCCAAAACTTGTAATTTAAAACAATCTGCAAAAACAATTTTTGCAAATAAAAATTTGAAAACAGATTTTCATTGTTATTAAATGAAAGGATGAGTGAAAAGAAAATGTGTTTCAGAAAAAGTTTATTAATAAGTTCATGAAAAATATATTCCTAATTTAATAGGTCTGCATTATATAGTTTTTCATTTATATAACCTCAAAATTTGGCATTGTATCAAATTCTTGTATTCCAATGTAAATATCATCAATTACTCAATGGTTAAAAAAAAAGGGGGGGGGGTAAGTAATATTTATTAAATGACTTAGAATATTCATATTAGTAAAATTTTGGGAAATAAGATTTATTGATTATGAAGTATACTTTATGCCTTTACATTAATTTTTTCAGAGTGGAAGATAAAGATCTTATTTTCAAGTACTTTCCAAAAGCCAAATTTGGTGGTTTTGAAAATGCTGGTCATGAAGTATGTCTACGAGATCCAAAACGTTTTATTTTGGAAGTGAAAAATATTCTTTGATTTTTTTTTAAATATAAGTGATGCTTCTTTTAATTCTTATTTTTACCTCTGATCCTATATATATGGAATTCTATACATTCTAACTCTTTTAAAGCCATTCTGTGATCATTCCGGCTAACTTTTCTATGTTTGAAATTTTCATTAATGTACAAATTTTGTATGATGCCATTTTTCCAACTCAAAGTTGAATTTCCTGTCCAAATCATATGATCAGAAGGTATGGGGAATCTGGGTTTCATGTTATTCATTATTTTTTGTTAGCAAATATTATGTTTTTTTTTTATTTTTTTTTTTTACATGGATCTAGATTATTATAAAAATTGTCAAAACAATTTATATTTTATGTTTAATATATATACAGATATATAATTTATATGTAACTTATTTTTAAGTTCATATATTATACACAAGAGTATCCTCTGTTGTAATTAGCTTAACTCATTTGAATTATTTCATTACTGTCATTTTAAACTTAAAACTATATTAATATATATATTTTTTTTCATGTTAAATTTTAAAAATATGCATTCATAAAAAAATTACTTGGTCTCAGCTTTGTCTTTTGTAAGCATGCTGCTTGCAGCATTTTAAAATGTTGAATGGAAGACTGAATGAATTTCTAAATGTATAAAAATAGTGATATTAGACACACACACCAAAAAAAAAAAAAAAACCAACTGTATAAAATGTTAATTAAATTGTTTTTTGATAACAATGATTACTGAAAAAACTCAATTAAGTGCTACAAGTTAATTTTTTTTTAATTAGTTCAAATGTCATTTTAGTAAAGAAATTGACATATCATCTTTATTTCATCATTGTTGATGGAAGTCTGTTTAAAAAAAAATTAAGTTTTTGACCCCAAAAAAATTCATTAAATTACAGTGACCAATTTCTTATGCAAAATGTATTGTGATTCTTATAAAAATGAACAAGTATAAAATGGAAAGATAAATGTATATTGTGGAAACAAAGGAAATGATTGTATTTTTGCTACCAGATCATATTATTTACTTTAGTTAGAAGTGATAGTTTATGAAAATGGTAGTTCCTTAAGATTAAAATTCAGCTTAATCTCATTTATGTGATTTTTAAGTTGGAAATTATTTTCATTCAGTTTGCCAAGATAGGGTTTTGCCTTATTTAAATCTACTTTTCAGTTATTCTTCATAACTTTCAAAATATATGTATTTCTTTCATAGTTTATAATTTTAAACTTATTTCAAACATTCTGTTTCCTCTAAAAAAATTATGTTCAATTCATTTTTAAATAATTGTTGATAATCTACATAATCAGGAAATATATTTGTTTCAAAATATAGCAGAGTAGTTTCTTTTTGAAAAGTAAATTTAAAAGACATCATAGATGGTATATTTCTTCTGCAGGAAGCATAGATTTGCTGTTTTTTCTGATGAGTAGAATATTTTCCTATGGGTTTTTTTATAATGATACTGACTGTTATTTTATTACCAGTAACTATATGTATGAGTAACTCTTATATAATATTAATCATATTGGCATATTCATTAGTATTCTTAAGTAAAACTAACATTTTAGTTTTGTAGAATAATCATTATTTTTTAAAAGGGTTCTCTCTTCTCTTTTTTATAAACTTCTATAAGGTACCCAATGTACTGTGATATACACACAGTACATCGATTATATAAGTAGAATTACGTGAATGACTAAGAGGAAATAGAATAGTAGTTTGAAAAAAAGAGTGTTAAAAAATACCTCCACAACAAAACTTTTGTTTAAAAGGCATCTCTGAAACACTTACTAACAACCTCTTGATAAAGAAGGTAGAAAATAGAAAGCAAACAACAAATATAACAAATTTACAAAAAAGGTTTTCCTCGGTCCTACAATTATTTGGCTTATAGTAACCCAGTTTTTGAATTTTATTCTTTTGTGTTTGAGTTAAGCCATTATTTCATATCTTAATATTACATTAACCATGAAGTAATGGAAGCTTCAGCAAATTTGATTGGACTGGGTCACACACAATGTGTTGTGGAAATGAAGAGATTAATGCAAGTATTATCATCTTCATTTACCTGTGATTTGAAATTTTGATCCCCTCCCAAATAGACCTGCGCTAACTTTAATTAAAGTTAATTGTAAGAAAAAATAAAATCTAGAAATTATTTGCAATAGAAATGATTTCCATCCATTATGTAATTCTAATCTCTCGAGTTTTAAAAATGTATTAGTTTTTTGTAGCAATTTTAAATCAACGTAATTAACAGAAATGCAAGCTTAGGTATTATCATCATATGACCATGGTTTAAAATTATTAGCCCTTGTGTTGCTTCTAAGTTTGAACATATTTAACAAATTATACTTAAATCTAGATTTCACAAAAACTATCATGCAAAAGAAAATGCTATTTTTTTATATCAACAGGTGTTTTTTTTTTTTTTTTTTTTTTTGACATAGCGTTCCTTGTTCATGATTTGAAAATGAAAGATACATTCTAAGCGATCTAATGTGCCATCAGGGGCGTACCTTCTTTAGGTAAGTGTGGGTATCATGACCTGAGCACCCTAGAGATCTTTTCCTTCATTTTTTTTTTTTTTTTTTAAATGTCTAGATCACAGTTATACCTTATTTGGTGCAGTATTGCCATATCTAGTTCTAGGGCCATTAAACTCTAACATCATTTGCATCGCCATGTAATGTGTAGATAAGTTGTTCTTAAAGTGTGCACCACAATGCCCTAGAGAGCTGCAATGTTTTCTTAGGGGTGCCACTAAATCTCATATTTTTATTTCTTATTTAGTCGTGCTTTTACAAAGGGTAAGGCACCATAGGAAAAACATTGTTCAAAAAGGGCACCATAAATTAAAAAAATTTGGGGTACCACTGTGTTTTCCATCTTTCAATATTCTCTAATTTTATTATCGTTTGTCATAATAGAATTAACAGTGTTTAAAAACCTTGTAGGAAATAATATTCAAATTTCATAAGTAATTGAAAATGTATTCAAAATGATCGAAACATGCAATAACAATTAAAGGATATTGCATAATTATATTTCTTAGTTGAAGACTCAGATTGATAATTTGTGTCTTGCTTTTCCGTTAACTATAGTGATGCTGTCTATGATGACTACTTTATTTACTTTCAAAATGGATACTTCAGTTTGTATTTAGTATATATATATATGTATAGATTTTTTAAAAGAAAACCTTTCAAAAGTGAATATTTGTATTTATTCAAGAAATGTTGTAAACATGCATTTTTGTGTCTGTCTGTCTTACTTTTTTTTAGAATGTATAAAAATCTCTTTTTGAAAATAAGAAGGGAAAAAAGAATCTTATATGTCTTCTTATAATGCTTTCCTTTTTCTATTGTTGTCTTTTTATAAATGTTTGTTTAGTGCATGTGAAGGATACTTAGAAAGTTCGACTTTTTACTAAGATAAGTTCCATTTTTTGCAAATCAGTATTATTTATTTTTGGTTTTTGATATTTATATTTTACTACTAAGCTCTTACTCATTTTCCTTTATATGTGATGCATTCTTCAGTATTATTGTAATACATTTTTGTATGCATTTCTTTTAAATAAACAATTTGTAAAGCTGTACTTTGATTTGTACATTTCTTAAAAAACTTTTTATATTTACTCTTAAATATTCATATCTAAATATGAATGGAGGATTAGAAAAAGCATAAGATTCCAAAAAATTATGCTTTGTAGTGGAATAAAGATATTTCCTGAATGTTCTCTTTCTATTCAACAGCGAAAAGACGACTACTCCCCTGTTATATGTGAGACTTTTTTTTTTTTTGCTTTATAGTTAGAATGCTTAAACAGTTGATAAAAAATACAAGTTATGATTATAAAGTAATCAATAATACTAATATACAAGAGTGGGAATAAGTTACTTGTACTGTAAGTTAGTCAATTTCTTTGTATAATGAATTGCCACTCATTACTTTTAAGATATTTTTCTGCCATCCTATCTCACTGTAACAGTAATTTATTATAATAAAATCAGGGGGACATCAGAACTCTTGTACTCATGGGTTGAAGGTTCAAATCTTGATTCTGCTAAAGACTGTATTATGAATTAATGTAAGCTGATTCATATTAAATCGTATTGTGAAATTTTGAAGAATGTAGTGCTAACATGGATGTTGATATTGTTTCTTGTTAATGGTTTGATGTAATAAAATCCATTGCTGATCGTAGTTCCTGTGTAGTATTGATTGAAATCCATTGGTATCGCTTTCCCTTTCTCCATTGGTTATTCAATGTAATTGTAAGATTTACTTTTGTTTTCTAATTCATTTAATGTGTTACTTGGACTCTAAATCAACAAACAGTTATCTGTAATTCCGTTAGAAGAAAAAACAAATTTTTTATATAAATTAGTCATTTATTGCTTAATTTGGGCTATAAGTCAACTATGTGTATAATCTACTTGGACGACTGTGTCTATATTGTACTTTGACATAAATAAATATTTTGTAGAGCAAACAAGAAATATAAGTTCTCAGATTCCTACTCCTTTCCATTTTAGGCAAGTATGTCATTTGTGCTTAAAAGGAAGCCTTTCACAGCTTCTACAAACTCTTTGCTTTTTTCAAACATGAGAAGATGACTTGTATCTTCAAATGTTATCAACTTGGCATTAGGGTTGTACTTCAGAACTGCTTCAAATTTCGAGTCCCTACAAAAAAGATTATATATTTAAAATATATTTTTCTTTATAAACATTGTATGCTAATTGACTCTCAGAATTTTACTTACACTAAATCTTGAATTTAAAATAAATTTAATGTAATTCTGTGTATGATCTGTCTGAAATTTTACTAAATAGGGATGGCAGGTAGCATTTATGTGCAGCAAAAATAGATAATGTCATAAGACAAACATCTCTGTTCTATTTTAAGATTGAGAATTCAAACTTCATTTCCACCAAAAATAACCATACAAAAAATAAAGCTTGGTAAATTTTGCATCTGGGCCTATGTGTGAGTGTAAATCTAAGTTCTATATGCAAGCATTTTTCAATTGATTAAGAGCACTAATAATCAAACAATTTCTGCATCACATTAAACAGAATAACTGAAATATAATTTCGAGAGTACCAAGTTTCATATTACTCTAGTTTCAATTAAAAGAAGTATTTGGGCTTAGCCCGCATCTGATGTTATTTCGACAAGAATTAATTTTTTTTCTCACTCTTGTTACGCATATATTTCGGTGAAGTGTTAGCTTTGGCTACCCTCACCATAATTTAACATTTTTATGTAAAACTGGCTTTATGTATCATATTTAAAATTTTAACCCTTTTAATTCTTTTTTAGAAATCTTTGTATTTTATCCTTTGTGTTTTTTAAAATAATAAAAAATGGGATACTTTTGAATAACAAATGTTAGGCGCAACATAGCCTGTTTTGGCTCTTGCGCTATAAAACGCAAGATTCGCATAATTGCCCAAGTTCGCCGCTTCTAACTTGTTGGACAATTCTGTACTCCCCTAACTATGAATGAAGGATGTTTTTGGTGACAATACAATTGACAAGAAATGAAATATACTCACGGTATTCGCGTCGAGTTGGCACATCTGATGATCAAAATCTCTTTTTGAGATGATCCTCTGGGTTTCGGGCTGCATTTCCTTTCCAGGTATCGCTTTAGCAAGAAATCTAGGTCGGTTTTCCATTTGAATTGCCCTTTCTCTTTTGTCAAGTCGTAAGCGGCTTTTCTGAACATGAATTCTTGCTGAAAATGTTTTTATATGTCAAGTTACTTGAGATAGTTTCCAAAAATGAGATCTCGCTTAGAAATCTAAGAAAGTGATTAAGCTAAGAACAAGAGAATAAGTTTCTATAAAGGATACTGGGGATTCTATCATGAACAATACTATTGAGATTGAGGCCGCGATAGCCAAGAGGTCATGATTGCTGCCTCCGTTTTTTTCTTCGAGTCCAGATACCACTAGATCCATTGCGTAGCAGGGCTAATGAACTTTAAACCAGTCGTGACTCCAAGTCTTCTCGTTGGCGTGGTGCGTCAAAAAAGTCCGCTCCAGAAAGATTATGGGGTGGGTGAAGAGACTAGTGCTAATTTTAGGGTTCCCTTATATAACGGCCATGTTCAACACGAAAAACGATGACTACTACATTTGGCAAATTATCACCAAAAATATTTCCATGCCAAATGGAGAGCATCCTGAATTGCTTAATGTATGGTAACCTTTTGATTCATGAGTTGTGTCTCAAAGATCTAAATTATTGTGGATTTACTTTGCTATTGAAATTCACATAAAAAAAAGACCCGTGTGGTGACTGGGAAAGACAGAATAGTCCTACTGTTGCTCATGCATGTCGTAAGAGGCAACTAAACTGGGTACCCAGCATCTGGGGGTATAGCCGGGCACCCTGCCCCTGGGGATTATATCAGGGGACCTCAGGGACTTGCCTTCTTCAGGTAAGTATGGGCATCATGACCCCAAGGCACCTTAGTGATCTTTTTCTTTCCTATGGGGTTTACTGTCTTTGGTAAACACGGGTGACGCGCCCCCGGCATACTCTAGCGATCCTTCTCTATTTTCGACCCCCCTTCTTGTCAACCAATTTGTCTTTTCTTCCATTTTGTCACGTCTAGACCACAGTTTAATCTTGTTTGGCGCAGCATAGCCATATCTGGCTCTTGCGCCAATAAGCTTTACCTTCTCTCTCACACACATAAAAAAAAGAAAATGTGTACCAGCTTGCATTCTATTCTGAGACTATTCCTGGTCGACGGCATTTTACACAGGTACCATAAAAATTAATGTGAATTTTAGAATTATAAAAATGTATGTGAAAAAAAATATATAGAAGTTCCTCTACATACCTTTGTGACGTCGTGTACTACCGGCGGTACGTGACCTGTATTGTTTATAATCGTCGTGCGCCATCGGTAGTGCACCATAGTTTGTTGATTTTATGCGCTATAAAATCAACGGAGAATTTTAAGTTAAGAGTTGAGTTAGCGAGAAATTTTTAGTAAAAAATTGTCGTCACCAACGTGTTAAGAGAGTTCGGAAAACAACAGGAAATAAAAAAAAAAAAAACTTTTTGAAATTTTGTTCAGCCAAACAAACTCAACCGTGAAGTAACTATTCACCCATCAAAGCTATAAATCCAATAGAATTCAACTTGGCTAAATATGATATTTGTTCCATTGAAATAAACTAATTTTAAATAATATTATGTAACATTTTGTACGTTTTGAAAATATTTAATGTATAAAGTTTGAATCCTTATATCTTTTTTTTCTATCACAAACGAGGAATATCGTAAAGTTATAGCTTTTGCTAAGAAATAACCGAGATATATTGGTAAAATTTATTCTACATATTTATGGTTCATTTTGTACATAATATTGTAAATGACACCTAATCATGTTCATTTATTTGCCTTCAGGAAACTGTATATTGGAAGTAACCCGCAGTATCGTTAAGTTTTTATTATTTCGGGTATCGTAATTTTTTTATTATGAAAAAATATAATCCAGATTGAAACTTAATTTCTATTTTTATTATTCATAACATTTTTCTCTGCAAAGAGTCACCCTCCAAAGTAATACATTTCTTCCAGCGTTTCGTGACGACAAATCAACATGAATAGCAATCATTTACGACATTATGTACGGAAATTAATATGAAATACTTATATATATTAGTTTATTGTAATTGCACTTTCAAAAAGCTGTAAAAAAGAATCACTGGTCAGAATGACCCGATATTTCATCTGAGCATACGCAAAGTGGCCGCGGTAGCCTAGTGGTCAAGGTCGTGGACTGGCGGCCGGCGGTTTTCGTTCAGTCGCGGGTTCGATCCTTGGCCGCCAAAGACCCGCCGTGTAGCTGGGGCTGATGCACGTAAAATCTGTTCGGGACCCAAAGTACTCCCGTTGGCGTGGTGTGGATGTTAGGAGAGGGGGGTGTCAACTCAGGTGTGTTCACTTGACCGTGTTTCAAAATTACAAGGTCCGTCGCCAATAGCCCTCGTATTGCTTCTAATGCGACGTTAATAAAAACTAAACTAAAATTGTTTCGAGAAAAAAACCAATAGTTCAAAAGTGGACCGATAGATGGCTCTGTACGAGTCCTAAGAGGCTAAAAAAAGATTGCAGTATAAGATATACGAATATCAAGATGCTAATTAAAAGACGTGACAAGCGCACTGCACATTACAAGTGTGATAAAAAAAAAAAAAAAAGCGGAGAACATGCAGATTCTTATCATTCTGCGTCTGAGAAGGTAGTCATGACTGTATTATTGCTCTATTTATGTTCTTTTTACAAGAACGGTAACCGCGCTGCAATTACATTTAAGAAATTCCGGATATTAAAGGGCTTTAAAAGCAACTTTGGACCGATGACTGCATTCAGTCGGAAGAAAATGATTAATTCAAAGAAACAGGTTCACTAAACGTGAAATGTGACAAATCAATTGCTGTGCCGTCGGTGGATGATGTAGCTACAGCAGTGGAGGAAGCGTCAAGCAGTGTTTTGAAAATGTGCTGTGTACGGGTAATTGCCCGAATTTTAGACATGCCTATCATCATAGTTTGTGAAATGTATCAATTCAAAATTACGCATGTTCTGAAGTTGGTTTCTACTGGTCAGTCAAATCGAGAAACTTTCGCCCTGCAATTTTTTGCTCGAATTAAGTGGACAATACATGGCCATGGAATATTTTGTGGACAGAGGAAACCTATTTCTATCTCCAAAGTTCTGTACTCAAAAGTTGCAGATTATGGACAAGAGAGAATCCGTTTCAAATGCAATGATTGCCTCTTCATTCTCAAAAGGTCACTGTGCGGTGTGGGTTTACAGCAGAGTTTATCGTTGGTCCTATCTTTTTCGAGAAGACTGGTCCTTCGGGTTTGTCAACGGACACGTTATGAACCACTTTTGCGCAACAGCGAGATGTATGGCTAGCACAATTTTTATGCATGATGCCGCTCATCTACACATTTCAAATCAGTGAAGCAGTTACTGAACGTCCATTTTGAAAATTATAGAATTATCACTCGCCATTTTCTAATCAGCCTAGCCGCCATGATCATCTGACCTGAACCCTTGCGAATTTTGACTGAGGGGGGGGGGGGGCACCAAAAAAAAATTTTATACCGTAGTAGTGAACCCAGAAATTAATTGGGAGGGGAGTGCATATCGTGACTGCCATGAAATAAGTAATTTCTTAAATTAGGATTGCGCTTGGTAAAACCTAAAGAATATATACGCTGTATCAGTCTTACTTACGGTTAAACTTGTTCAAATATTGATATAATTTTATCAAGTTATAAAAATTACAAAAACAAAGATCATTGAAAAATAATAAAGATATCATGAGAACAAAAATTGCTACTTACCAGAATCGGTGAAATTCAACATCATTGAAAAATCATTTAATGATTGAAAAAACAATTAAAATATAGATAAAAAGGCACTAGTGGAATAAAATAAAAAATTCTGTATTCCTTTTTTTTTTTTTTTTTTTTTGCAAAATATTTAGGACTTTTCATATACAGATGTATTTTTTATATTTGTATACGAGTAAGAGTCCATTTAAACGTAATTCATACACTTTGTTTTTTAACGTATTTTTTAAAAATATTTCATAGTTGAAAGCGAACCCCTTCATTATGTGTGTAACAGGCAAGGTAGTAAAATTCTTAAGAGTTTACGAATATCAGAGAAAAAATCTACATTGGACTCTTGTAAAACTTCTTTAGCAGTTAGTTTGGCCTTTTGTGCAAGTAATTTTGAGGCATTGTATTTTGTGAATATCTTTCTTTAATATGTGTAAAATTACAACATCTAAACACTGATTAAAATTGTTTTCCTAAAATTTTGGTGATTCTGCTGGAATCTTAAAATTATCAGGGTTTTTTTTCGGGGGGGGGGGGGGCGCTAGTCGTGTGAAAAAACAAATCAACAGTTAAAACAAATTCCGATTTTAGGAAAGTAAATTAGAAAACCATCTTTTTGATTAACTGCGAAACATTTAAGAATTCTTTTCACAAAATTGGCGCTCATAGGTAAATTGCAGTAAATGAAGTCCACTACCGCAAATTGTAAAATTCTAGAAAAGGACAACGTAAGAGAGAGAAAAAAAATTTCCCTATCGAAAATTAAAAAAAAAATGATAAAATCGGACTTTTCAATGATTTTCTTTAAAAAAAAAATGTAGCCTCAGCAGACACGAATCCTTATCTTATGTCAACTTCCACTTAATTCAAAAGCACTAACAAAGGATGAACCTATTCCATTATCACCATAACAGATTAATACCTCTTTATCCAAAGCGTAGGAGATTGTTTTTTCAATGTTTTCTTTCCTGGAAAAACGGTACAGTTCTAATATACTATTCTGAAAAACACTATTTCTTTTAGGAATATTCATTAACATTCTTCAACGACTCCAATGCAATTACGAATATCTTTAATTTGGCATGCGTCTGAACTAACCAATTTGTAGAATGAGAACCGCAATGTACATATAGTACTGATTGGAATATTTATCTTATTTTGGGTTGTACACCATCTAATGCTTTAGACATGGCATTAACACCATCATATCCTTGACATGTTACATATCCTGAAATTCAATCCTAATGATTCTAAATTTATCAAAATTGTGTTGGCTAGATCTTCCCCACGTTTTAAAATTACAGACAAAAACAATAAAAAAAAAATTAAATTAGTAAGAATTTGTTGTCCTCACTTTTTACAAACCTAGCTCTTTCAGAGAAATATATATAGTTTCATCTGCTATAATAGAACACATTTTGTTTTAATTTATTTTTTCGTTCTATTTTTCTCTCAAAGTTATTTCGTTGCAAGCGTGCGTTATTTCGTTTTGCATTTTAGGTGATATATAAAATGCATTATTAGCTGCTATTTTTAAATGCTTTTTCAGCGTTTCATCTCCTGCATCAATTCAGAATCTAAGCACTTGACGAACATTCCTATCTTGAGGGTTATGATCCATGCTTTCATCCATTACATTAATTCGTTACATTGTTAGTCACGATAACCTGTTTTAAGATGTCCGTTTCTGTCGCAGAAAATTATTGATTTTATATTAGGACTAAGTTTTTTTCTATTTTCTTTTGCTTGTCGAACGTTGGCAGTGTCAATAATATTTTTGTCTCTTTATTATTTTTTTTATTTTTGTTATATTTTTTCTCTCTTTAATTTGTCAACAGTTATCAAAGAATGTCAATGGTATTTTTCTTGATGTTCAAGAATTTTTCTGTCGATTTGCGCCATAAACGTAAAGGCACGGAATTAATTACGGTGTTGCTGTTTCTTCTTGATTTGACCGCATATTCCTTGGTAAAAACTGAGCATTGTTTACACTAAATTTTATCTTCAAATTGAATAAGTAAGCCATGGCTATTCTAACGGCAAACTATATTGAAATTTCCTCTTCACTTTTCCATTACCAAATGAAGAGCTTGAAACAAAATCGGGGCGGTTGGTGTCCAAAATTATACAGGGATATATATTTTTTCTTCGTCATCTTGTTTACGATTGATGTAATTCGTTGTGTCATATTTTCAAATTGCAATGTCTTTTTAATATCAGTAATTTCTAAAGAATAGTTTATTCTTAAGCTCTGTACTTGTATTTCCGTTTCTGATAGGTGCTTTTCTACATCTTCGTTGTTACTGAATGTTCACTTTTCTTCTCCAAAGTGACGTTTGGAATTTTTTCACCAGAGTTGAAATAATTAAAAAGCGACTCCTGTTTCTCTTACCGATTGACAAATCGAAAAATTAAGAAAAACGTTTAAGCACATTTTTTCGTAAACGAAAGAAATTTCAGAAAAAGAAAATAGATTGACCCTGATTTCCTGACTATTGTTCGCTTATAAAAAACGAGATCTAAGACTATCGCTCGTGGACGATTCAACTCAGCCAAAGGGTGATACATTGAGATGTGTACTTTCTGAAGACCTATTTCAGGCACACTAAAATCACTGTCTTGAAGAAAAGAATGCTTCCCGTAATTCATCCCCAAAAAATTGTTGGAAGGAGGCAAAGTGAACATCTTCTATAGGGATGCACCCTTCTCTCTTTGTCTACAAACACTAACCCAAAGGCCCTTTTTAACAGAAAGCAAATATTTTTCTGTTCTATTCTCATGATATTTGGCTTAGATGAAATCCTTTCTTCTCTTTGGGATGAAAAAAAAAATGTAAACATGCGAATTTTTTTTTTTTTTTTTTTAAGTTTACAATATTTATAATTGTAAAATAAAAGAACTTTTTTGAAGTATTTCAATTTTGAGAAAAACTCTTGTGGGTGCATATGCCCCTTTGCACTCCCCCCATGTACGCAACTGATGTATGGGATACCAATTGTGAACTTAGCTGAATTGAAAACAGGCATTACGCAACATATTCACAACATCACGACTGATACACTACGATCTGTTATGCGACATGATGTTTTGTGCTTACAACTTGCGGTAGAAAATGGTGAACAACATACTGAATATTTCTTAAGCAAGTCGTAGCATCTTATTCACGACTTCCATTTCTTGAAGATTCTGTCACTTTTTTCTTCTTTTCTTCGGTTTTTGGCACTAGGGATAAATAAAAACCAAATTTTTCCTATTCGCTGTGGCCTCTCCGTGTTGTGGTGGATGGGCTTTGAACAAAATGTGTCACCACATGTCCCATCTTTTAATTAGCCTTTTTAATTACCATTTTTTTCTTTCGCAAAACAAATTATCATTGCTTCGCGCATACTTAGGTTAAATATCATCATTCTAACCAGTTCTTTTTTGCAGCCTTTCGAAAGTGCAACTTTAATCACAATTACACTGCGTGCGCGTGTGTAACAAGTACAATACTCCCTCTCATATGCCTCCTTGGCCGCCAAAGACCCGCCGTGTAGCCGGGGCTGATGCACGTTAAATCTGTTCGGGGTCCAAAGTCCTCCCGTTGGCGTGGTGTGGATGTTAGGAGAGGGGGGTGCCAGCTCAGGTGTCGTCCTCGTCACTTGACCGTGGTTCAAAATTACGAGGTCCGTCGCCAATAGCCCTGTGCAAATACCTTGTACATTTTGTTTAACCTTTATTTCAAAATTATGTAAATCTTATGTTATTTTGTCAATAAATGCTGAGTGCGGGGGTGATTGTTTCCCGGGGGTCCGGTTTGCAGCTCTAAACCCTTTGGGTGAGCTCGGTCCCCTTGGGTACTCTGCCAATAGCCCTCGTGTTGCTTCTAGTGCGACGTTAATAAAAACTAAACTAAAACCCTCTCATATGCCTTTTACTGCATTCCCAATTAATACAATAATCTAAATTTAATAGGGATGGCTGAAAATCCGAAGTATTTCAACACTATATTCACGAATTCCTAGATAATTATCCGAAAGAGAATTAAACACTCACCCCTCTGTTTCCCATCTTGGCTAATTCGTAGAATTTATTTTTCGCTTCTTGTAAAGTCATCTGGGGATTCAGACCGTTGAGAAGTCTGTTCTGGATTCTTACTTGCGGTGTGACACTATCCAATTGGAAACTCTGGGTGAAGATTGCGAATGTTGGATGATCAATGAACACCAACTTTTCCACCACTTCTGGCTGAAAATGGGTAATACTCATGAGATGTTTGAATACGTAAACTTGTACGAAATTATTATAAACGCAGTATTCATTACAAATATGTATATATATATATATATGTAAAGTAACAATTAACTTTTAACTATTACTATTTGATTAATTTTTATATAAAGCAACAGTCGAAGAAAATTTCAGTGTTTTATAAAACTATTTTATTTTAGCGGAGCGAGAGATCATTTTCACACGGCGGGAATTACACAACTCCGCCGTTGGATACAGATTGGGACAGTATGAATATAACAACAAGAGAAAGCGCTTATCGCAGTGTTTTTAGTTATATAGTAGGGAAGTTTCACTATAAGCATCAGAGACCACGTGGTAGGGATGGAGGGATTTCAAGGGAATCTAAGTGTAGACTTAAAGTCCGGTAAGGATCATCCTTACAGGTTTAGAGGCGGGAGATCTGCTTATTCTGAGAATTTTTAAGAACGCGTGATTGCATAAGTTAAAAAGAAAAAAGGAATCGTATCAGGAAAAAAGAATGAACACTATCCTTTAAAGGAGAGAATGGGAAAATTTAGGAAATTAAATTATTATTATTGTGAGAAATTAATAGAAATTAAGTTAAATCATTATATATATACATCCATTTACGGAAGGAAAAATAAGTATTAAAAAAAAGTTGTGTTCGTTATCAAGATTTTAGCTGATATTATTCAAGTGATACAATTAGAATATGTGCAAAGGTGGCTATTTGTGACTAACCATTTTACAATGTGTATCTCTGACCAATGCATGTATACTAATGATCAGGGTCAGCGTTGTTTCCTTCCAGTCGTGGGTTCAAGTTCTGATGTGATTAAAGACTCCCCCCTGTGTAGCGCGGCTGATGCACGTTAAATCTGTCAGATTCCACGCTCTCTAATTGGCATGGTGTGGAAGTTTTAAGAGGGAGGTGACAGCTCAGGTATTGTTCTCGTCACTTGACAGAGGTTCAAAATTAGGAGGTCCATCGTCCAGATACATGGACTACAAGTATGAAGGATCGAAGAATTTTCCAGCAAACGCGAAGTTCACAAATTGCCGCAATTCGAACATTATGCTAGCAATGATATATTCTCTGCATCATCCTGTAAATACGAGTACCATTAGAGCTACATGCCAGAACCAGCAACAGAATCTCATCATTCTCAATTCTGGGGTATGCTTGCATTTTTTTACACAAACTGTGGAACTTTATTGATGTTATATGCAGCCACATTTCATGTTCTGCATTTAATTTGCTTCTATGTATTATTTTTGTTGCCACATACGCTGAAAGATATTTTTCACTTAATTGCGTTTCTCCGAATGGCCAAACTAGCTCGTTCGGCTATCATCGCAGTCATACAAACTACGCCTCGAACGTAAATATATTCTGCATACATATCGACTGAACAACTGAAAAATCGGAGCTACTCTCGAACCTAAGTCACCGCTAACGTCGTGTTACGGATGTTGACAGCCGACGCACGAAACTCCTGATTGATTTTCAAAGATAACTAGATTGATTTAATTGATTTATTAACATCGCACCAGAAGCAACTCGTGGGCCATTGGCGACGAACCTCTTAATTTTAAGTCTCGGTCAACCGAGGAGAACGACAACTGAGCTGGCATCTCCCTCTCCTAATTTCTACGCCACGCTAACGGAAGGACTTTGAGACTCGACAGATTAAACGTACATTAGCCCTGGCTACATGATGGGTCTTAATTGGATCAAGGATCGAACCCAAAACTCGACGAAATCCGCTGTCCTCGAGTCCGTTATCGTTAGTCCACTAGGCTACCGCTGGCACCAAAGATAACCTGATGTAACTTTATAGTTTTTAGTTAATAAACACTAGTCAGCTAGAGTGTTTGCTTTAAACTTGTATTTTCAAATTTTTATTTTGACTTGTGAAGCCCCAAGATTCCACGGAACACATTTTGAGGACCACTGGTTTAGAGTTATTCGGGTAAGTGGAATTCTTTATTATAATATTCAGTTTAGGATACAATCAGTAAAAAATCTTCACATTATTAATTTACTTTGATACTGCTTATTCAAAATTTGTATAAAGTGGTTAATGATTCTTGGTTGATTATTATATTCCATAATAACTATGTTTCTAAATCACAACGATAGCAGTTCGTTACAATTTTTATTAAAAAGTCAATAAATCAAAAATCAGAAATATCAATGCCCTTTATGCAATTTTAATTGCTCAGGTTAAATAGCGGATTTGATTCCCGATTTTAAAGAAACATATCTGTGAAATGATGGGAACTGCTATTCGTTTATTTCAATTGGACATCCTAGTCCTCGCGGAGCGGGATGGGGAAGTTGAGCGAGTAAAAACTAGTTCAGATTCGTCCTTTTTTCATTTGTGGCTCGAAATCCTTTACTAAAAGAAGAAGTTCTCAACCGATGGTTCGTGACAAAAATGAGAGTACTCGAAAAGAAAACGATCGTGGAGACTAACAGCTAAAGCAATTTTAAGGAAATAATTTTTTAAAGAGGTAGGTGTTTATATTAAGGTTGTCAGTTGTAACACTGCCGAATCTTGAAAAGGAGATATTCCTGGAACTTGCATCATATATCGTTCCGAAGAACCTCTTCAATAGTGGAATGGTGAACCTAGAATGATTTTGGAATCATCGCAGTGACAAATACAGTTAATTTTCTAAAAACGGCATAATGTTTTTGTAGTCGTTTCTTTGCTCTGAGCTTGTCGAAAGGGTGTTTTTTCCTCCGTATACTTACATAAAGAATAAATGTAAAAGCAAATTAAATTCAGATCTGATTTTTGGGATTATTTTAATCCTCTTTTGGGTCTTATTTTTCAAAATGTTGTTGAATACCTTCCCAAATATCCCATCAAATTTTCTTTCTCACCCCCCAATCTTAATATTATTATTATTTTTTTTGAATATTTCAAAAATAAAAATATATATAATAAAAAAATAAACCATTTAATGTAATTCAACATAGGTTTATTTTTGGAGAGGGTTTAGGAAAATGTAGTGAATAAAACAGATTATGGAGAGGGGAGGTGCCAAGAGGATTCGGAGTCCGGTGTACGCAGAAAAAAATCCGAACCAGCAGAGGATTCTCTAACTGAAATGGTTAAAAACCGCTGCCTAAAGTGATGTTAATACCAAGCATACGCAGATTTCTTCATAAAGAAGGAACTAAAAAAAAAAACATTTTTGATAATGTGCGAGCAAATAAAGCTAGAAACAAAAATATGATTACCTGGTCTACGGCTATTAAGTAAGCAAATGAAGAAGAGAAACTGTGGCAGACAAAACAGACTCTTTTCAAATCTCTCTCCTTCAAGAATCTTCTGATATCTTCTATTATGGAGTTTGAAGTGAAGTCTTCTGAAAATGGACTTTCACCGTGATTTCTCAGATCCAAACTGTAGACCTAAAGAGGAGTTTTTTTAGACAATTTGCTCAGTTGTTGTTAAATGGTTTCAAAATATCTTTGTTTAAATATCAAAAAAAAAAAAAAAATCTTGAAATAAGCAAAGGCTGTTGAAAAAGTATCTGTGTTAGGAATGGGAAATGGAGTAACTAATTGCAGTATAATTCATAGATCGTTTTTCCTTTCTCTAAGAAGCCGCATCCATCTTCTTTGGAGCAGATTCATCGGAAGCAGCATATTGCTTTAATTGTTTCTTCGTTTCTAATATAGTGATGAATCCAAGTCTTATCAATAATACGCGGCAATAATTAAATTTTGATTTCATGGCAAATGGCTGCCAATTCAAAACTAGCCTATGGATTAGTATCAGATTTGCTTTTGCACCATTTTACAGATGAAAGCAGACAATGGTAACACCAACTCAACTTATCAACGCCACCTGGTGTCAACGTAGGCAAAATTTGTACCGCTCTCGCGATTTCAAAGCCTTTTGGGAAAGTCGCTCCTTTTTATTAAGGTGCAGGAGAAGATTTATTTGAATGCAAGGAATTATAGTTAAAAGCTTAAAAAAAAACTTTTTCTGTAGGCTAACTTTTTTTGCTCTTTGTCTGATATTCTTACGAACGTATAATAATTAGTTATAGATTTACAGATTTCCTCAAACAGAACTTAAACACATGTTCAATTGTCAGAAAAAGAAAAAAAGAAACGAAAAGATGGTTTTTTTTTCTCTAAATTGTATCGTAATCATCTAAATTTGAGAAAAATATTTGTGACCATTGGGACGCCTTCGAAAAGGAAAAAAATGACTTATTCTATATATGCCTAGTTTAAATAATCTTATCTTTCTAAAATTAAAAGTAATGAAAGTCTTGTTTTAACATATAGATATTTGAATACTTACGTATTTGTTCACACAAAATAATCATATTTATATACCTAAATAATTATGTATGAGTAATTAATATTCAATACCTGTACTTAAATTTGTAAGTCACGTGCTTGCCTTTAGGTACTTTTTCAAAAGTTTTAATACATTTATGATTTTTAAATTATTGCGGAGTACTTATAAATAAAACGTTCTATACACTAATTATTATTATGACTTCAATATTTAGATTTAATAAAAAAAATTTAAAACTAGAAATTTTTAATTCAAACTATAATGTGGAAAATATCAGCTCTGTTAATATAGTAGATAATGAAGTAGTAGGAAAGTGTGTATTAGAATCTTAAAACACGCGCACACTTTGAAGAACAAACTGAAATAATTCGATATAAAAACCAACGTTTTTTTATGGTGGCAAAGTTTATTAAAGAAAATTATTGAAATATTAGTTAAAACTGTTAGTTATTTTTAACTTTAAAATTTACTTAAAAAGAGACATTTGTGAGCGTATTAAAACATTCATAATACTCATAAAATCAAAACATGCATTTGAAAGTTTGTTAGTCATTCTATTAAAAAAAAATGGGAACCAGAATTCAAAAAAAATTATTGTGATAAGACACGGCGCCAAATATTGGAATCTTTCTTTCTTGCCAATGATTACTGACTAAAAATCAGCAACCCTTACTATCTCGGACATAGTAAAGGGGAGATAGTATCTCCCCTTTGTGAGTACAAAGGTTTTACGATACCTCATGCGGCGTGGGGAGTGCCCGGTGTTCCCAGAGGGGGAAAGAAATTTTTTCCTCGATCCTAAAAGCGCCGAGAGGAAAGAATATTTCGACTTATTGAAATATTAGTTAAAATTTGTCGCAAACGTATAAATATTGCATTGTTAGGCGAGTACGAACGATTTTCAAAATTTCAAAGCTCTAGCTTGATGGGAAGTTGGTTAAATTAACGATCGAAAATTTGATGACACTTACACACACACACACCAAGTGAAATTCAGAAAAACGTTTTAAAAAAGCAATTTTTTTCAGTGCTGTGGCACATTTGCTTACAATTTTAAAATTTAATTTTGCAGCCTTCTATGTATATATATGTATGATTCTATGTATATAACCTTCTGTCATATATATATATATATATTTATAAAATGTAACTATCCTGCCGGCTTTAAATGTAATGGTCCTACCGGCTTTAAATGTAACATAAAGATCGGATTTCGAATCCTGTCGACTTTAAATGTAACATAATATCATCTTTATGTTCATAAAGCAGTCGAAACCAATTTCAGTTTTACAGAATTGTTTTATTGTACTGTACATTTCCACTACGCAGTTCGTTACAGGCTATTGCATCATTAGACAGCAAGAAGAGGAGAGAAGACGTGTATGAAAGAGAGCGTTTTTTGCTGTGTTTTTGTTTATATACCAGGGAAAATTCCCATGAAACGTCAGAAGCACGTGTTATGAATGGAGGAATTTCTGGGGAAATATCATAATAGACAGGGAATCTGAAGGGATTATTTTGACTGATTTATAATTGGTTTAAGCGGATTTAAGAGCGCGTGATGTAATAAATAAAAGGATACTTTGGAAGGGGATCAGGAAATATGAATGAACATTATCTTTTAAAGGAGAGAATGAGAAAATTCAGTAAATTAAATTATTATAGCAAGAAATTAATGGGAATTAAGTTAAATCATTACACACACACATATATATGTACATATAAATGTAATGTGTGTTTGTTCAAAGCCGCAAATCTCCGAAACTGCTGAAGCATTTGATCTGAAATTTTGACGTAACGTTGAATTTTAATCCGGACGGGTTTTTATGTACTTATTACTTCATAATTCACTCTAAATTTTTTTGAAATTTAATATTTAAGTGATTTTTCGGTGTTATGACGTCATAAGATGTCACGTTTCTCTCTGAATGCGAAAATTTATGCTTTACACACAGTTTTTTCGGGATTATTACATATTTTTACTATAATTATGATTATTGATTGGAATATTTATCTATTTTTTGTTCTTTGATTCTTAATTAGGATTATTTTTCGAGTAAATCATTTTTTAATGATTATTCTTTTATCAACTAAAATTTCGTTTTGTAATTTTGGCAACATTCGGATAGGATTATCGCGGGATGCTTATGATTTTGCTTACAAATTACAACTTACTTTTTCAGTAATTTCACACAGAATTTATTTATTTCTGTATTAATATTATTAATATCTTTACAAATCAAAACTTCGCACTGATAAGGGTAGTTCAGTTCTTACTTCAATTAACGTTAGTATTGTATTTTGGTAGTGTTATGTTACTCGCGTCATTAATGATATTTCCAGTTCTCTGTTACATTTTGAATGTAGACAGTCACCTTAATTATTTTGTGTCTCTATGGGTGTCCACACTTATTCATCATATTCACATGCAATCCAGCTTGGGATGATATCCAGCAACTGTTACTTCTTGGGCAATCGCCAGTAGATTGGTATGACATCACATCACGAGTTTTCAGGCAGAAGTTGAAATCATTGATGGATTTCATGGTAAAACATGAAGTGTTTGGGTCTGTGCGTTGCTGGATGTACTCAGTAGAATGGCAAAAAAGAGAATTGCCACATGCACATATATTAATCTAGCTTTGTAACAAAATAACTTCAAATGAAATTGATGACGTAATATATGCTGAAATACTCGATGCTGACATCGATAAGGATTTGCATGAAGTTGTGATAAAAAAATATGATACATGAACCTTGCGGTACACTTAATCCAAATTCACCATGTATGATAGATGGAAAATGCTCGAAGAGATATCCTAGAGCAGTAACATCCAATACGGTCACAAGAACCGATGAATATCCTTTATACAGAAGAAAATCAGCACATGAAAGTGGTAAATCAGCAACCATAAAAATGTGAAACAGTGGCAAAAAGTAGATATCCGGTGAGTTGTTCCTTATTCGCCTTTGCTATCAAAAACATACAAGGCGCACATAAATGAGGAGTGCTGTAATTCTGTTAAATCTATTAAATATATTTGTAAGTATGTTAATAAAGGCATCGACATGGGAGTTTTTGGTATGCTAACAGAATCTAGTGATAGGAATGCAGTTATGCATATTGATGAAGTCGCGCAATATCAAGCTGGAAGATATATAAGCAGCAATGAAGCTGTATGGAGCATTCTTTCGTTTCCTATACACGAACGAAGTCCTGCCGTTGTTCACTTAGTAGTATATCTAGAAAATGGACAACGTGTTTATTTCACAGCTACAAATGTACAACAAATAGCCCTAAATCTACCATCTACAACACTAACTGCTTTCTTCACGTTATGTCAGAATGATGCATTTGCGAAAACACTGCTATATTCGGAAGTTCCTACTTATTACACATGGAATGCGAGTAGAAAAGTATTTGAGCGACGCAAACGAAGTGAGCAGGTCATTGGACAACCTGGCATATTTAAAGAAACGACTAATGGCAGACTATACATTGTACATCCGAATCAGGATGAATGTTTCTTTCTACGTATGCTATTGGTAAATGTGCCTGGTCTAGGGTCTTTCCAACAACTGAGGACTGTCAATGGGGTTACACCTTCCACTTTCCGCAATGCATGTCATGCTCTAAATTTATTGGAAAATGACTGACATTGGGATGTATGTATTAATGATGCATGCAACATGTCGCATCCAAAGCAAATTCGTGCATTGTTTGCAATCGTATTGACTGCCTGTTCTCCTTCATCTCCTACAAACTTATGGTAGAAATATAAATCACACATAACGGAAGATATTTTTCATCGAATGTGAAGGGAAAATTCTAATATGGGCATTGATTTCACTGCAGAACACTCTAATGAAGCATTGATAATGATTGAATATTTGTGTTTAGCAATTGCAAATAAAGTTCTCAATCAGTTGGAAATGCCATCACCAACTCGATCTGCTGCTGCTTCATTTGATGTAGACTGTGTCGCGAGCAAAACTACAACATAATGGATCTTTTTTTCTATGTTTCATCAAATATTCCTAAGTTAACGTTTGAGCAAAAAGCTATTTATGATCAAATCATGCATTCTATTAATAATGGAAATAGAAAAATCTTCTCCTTAGATGCGCCTGGATGAACTGGTAAGACATTCCTAATCAAATTGATTCTGGCAGAAGTACGATCCCAAAATGACATAGCCTTAGCTCTTGCATCATCAGGTATAGCTGCAATATTGTTACCAGGTGGAAGAACTGCTCATTCCGCTTTGAAACTGCCATTGAACATTCAAATCATTGAAACTCCCACATGCAATATTTCCAGAGCATCAGGCATGGGAAAAGTATTGCAGAAATGCAAACTTATTGTTTGGGATGAATGCACAATGGCACACAAGAAATCGCTTGAAGCTCTTGATCGATCATTACAAGATTTGCGGGGAAACACTAGACCATCTGGGAACGCGTTAATATTGCTTGCAGGAGATTTCAGGCAAACATCACCTGTAATTCCTCGATTAACACCAGCAGATGAAATAAATGCTTCTTTGAAACTTTCTACTTTGTGGCTACATGTGAAGACCATAAAATTAACTACAAATATACATGTCCAGTTGCAAAATGATCGATCAGCTGAAATTTTCTCAAATCAATTGTTGGATATTGGAAACGGAAAGGTGCCAGTAGATTTGACCTCAGGGAAAATTTCATTGCCTCATAACTTCTGCAATTTGGTGACATCCAAAGGAGAATTGGTTGAAAGAATATTTCCTGACATTCAAACCAATTTTAAGAATCTCAATTGGCTGAGTGAACGTGCTATCTTGCTGCCAAGAACAAAGACGTCTACCAGCTTAACAACAGCATTCAGTCTTGCATTCAAAATGAGACAGTCACCTATAAGTCTGTTGACACTGTTGTGGAAGTAGATGAAGCAGTGAATTACCCTACAGAATTTTTGAACTCACTTGATCTGCCAGGAATGCCACCCCACATACTGCAGTTGAAAGTTGGTGTGCCAATTATCATGTTGCGAAATATCAACCAGCCAAAGCTGTGTAATGGTTCGTGGCTTGCAGTAAAAAAATTAATGAGCAACGTCATAGAGGTAACAATTTTGTCAGGACCTTTCAATGGTGAAGATGTCCTTATTCCTCGCATTCCTATGATACCAACAGATATGTCATTTCAGTTTAAGAGATAGCAATTCCAAATTCGATTGGTATTTGCAATCACTATCAATAAAGCTCAGGGGCAATCTTTAGAATTGTGTGGTTTAGATTTAGAGGCAGATTGCTTCTCTCATGGACAATTGTATGTTGCATGTTCCACAGTAGGTAAACCAGACAATCTGTATATCTACACTGAAAATGGAAAAACAATGAATGTTATGTACCCTGAAGCATTGTAAAATCAACCTTTTGCCCTTAAGGACTCCAGGGTTGAGCCATTTCCAATTTGTGTATATTTTAATTGTTTAAGACTGTTTTTTTTTTTATTTAAATTAATGTAATTTTTTTTTATCAGTTTTGGGCTGTTTATTATTTCTATGTTTTTTACTATTTTATGAACTGAATGAACCTATTTATGTATTTTTGCATTTAATTTATTATGATTATTTCTTATTTATTTTTGTGATGTGCTTTTGATTAACTTTTGCTCATGATTGTTTCTTATATATTTTTATGTTATGCATTTATTTTGGTTTATTATTATTTCTTATATATGTTTGTGATTTGCCAATGCATTTCATTGTCCCTTAGAATCTTTAAATGCTCTAAACGAATGCCATCCCACATGCTGCAGTTGAAATTTAGAGTGCCAATTATGTTGCGAAATATCAACCAGCCAAAGCTGTGTAATGGTACGCGACTTGCAGTAAAAAATATGTATATATTTTAACTGTTTAAGACTTTTTTTTTTATTTAAATTAAAGTAATTTTTTTATCAGTTTTGGACTGTTTATCATTTCTCTATGTTTATTAATGTTTTATGAACTGCGTGAACCTATTTATGTATTTTTGCATTTAAGTTATTAAGATTAAATATCTGTAATTAACATCTCTGTAATTAAACCAGACTATTCCTTAAAGAAAATTATGCCCATTATAAGATTCATAATTGGCTGGATGGACAAGCTCTTTTCTTTCATTTAACCAGAGACACAGCAACGCGTGGCTGGGTACTGCTAGTATATATATATATATACATAGAGAGAGAGAATCAGCGGAGCATCCTCTGTTTTGTAACATTCAAATAAAAAAAAATTGAAATTTGGAGCATTCCAATGTTTTGACGTTGGGTTGTTCGTGGTTTTCTCTTCACCAACCTCAGCGACTTTTTATAACTTGAATTGCTTGAAATTCCAAATCCTTTCCAATAGGCAGTTTGATTAGGCAAATTAGATGAAGATAAGAAGTGCAATGAATTGAATTAGGGATATTAATATATAAGGGAAACATAATTGAAAGGAATAAGAAAGGAGACAAATGATAACGAGAAGCTGATAGATGTTTGTAAGTTAATTGGAGTAAATTATTGTAATTAAATCGTTGGTGGTAAAACGTGTTAGAAGTGACTTCTGGTTAGAGTAATAGAATTCGAAACTACTGTATACAAGAAGTGGCGCCAGGAAGTTGGCAAACTAAGACTTTATTGTTTTTTATAAGATAGGATTCGTGTGAGTTAGGAGAGATTCGAGAGAGACAGACCTTACATGTTCTATGAAGACAGTTAATATGCTGTGTTGTCTTTTTTCTGACATTTCATTGCATTCATGGCCTTATTGATTATTTAATTGAAATTTATGGTCTGTAGTGTTAATTAATGGAGGCCACTATAATATCTCAGTTACCTTAAATAATGATTAAGATTAAGAATATAAGTCATCAAATTCTAGGTTATATATGTTGACAATAGCTTTAAAATAGACCTTATCTAATGTTAAGAACATCGTTAAAAAAGGTATTTTTAAACACGGGTTTTCTTCCAAATTTCACGCTTTGCGTAACATAATTTTTTTATTCCTTAAATTTTAAGTAACGTTCGCCTGTCAGCAACATTCATTTCAGTAACATGCGCCTGTCTTAAAGACAAGGAGGAATGTTACAAACATGAGTTGATGCTTCTCTGCAACGCATCTCTCATAAAGGAAAAGAGGGATTTACAGAGATGTCCCCAGTTTACAAAAGAGAATGTAAGCAATGGCCTCTTCACTTTAGTGACGGATTTGGTGACTTGGCGAGAAACTTGGTGTAAAATTTAATTCTTTAAATAATTAGTTTTAATCAATCAATTTTTATTAATTATAATTAAATTATCGTGTTGTCATCCAAAACAATCGTGTTTCGAAAATTTCAGCTCAATTGAGTGCTTTAAAATATGAGAAATAAAGCTTTTGAAGTTTAAACCCTGACTTAGTTATAATGGGAGTAGAAGAAAACCTATTAAAAACGAGAATCAAATGTAGAAAGTATTTTTATAAAAATGGCCCGTACCTAATTATTTAACTGTAATATTTAAATACAAAGTATTTAAACAAAGTAAAAACTCTAATTTTTACTTTTTTTTATTTAGGAAGTTTAAAAGACATTTGTCTGTAAAGTACAAGAGAAAAAATACATTAATTTTAAATGAAAACTTTTTTATTATAAATTAAATGTATATGATTCTAAAAATTCACATAATTCTAAGATATATACCTGTTTATCATGTAGTGATTTTAGGACTTAGGAAAGTTCAATATAAATAGATACCGTTTTTTCATTCTTAACATATAAATCTAACGATAAATATACCATTAAAGTAGAAGAAACATAAATTGATTTACACTGAAAGATATCTTATTATTAGTATAGAAATTTATGCATTTCAGAAGCATCTATTTATATATCATACCGTGTTTTTAAAACAATGAATGTTCAACATAAATTAACATTTTTTTCTTCTTAATATTCAAAATAACATAAATTTGTCATTAAAGTACAGGAGACGAAAAGGGGTCCTATTTTGTACAGGAAAAATAGTTGATTCAAACAGAGCTGAGTAATACATTAAAATAGTTTTCTTTCTGTACTTGTTGAAATCAAAATATGCTTTTAAATATGAAGTTAATATTGATTTTTAATATGAATTCGAATTCGGGTTTTGCTCATTAGCATTAAAAGGCATTAAAAAAGGTAGCCTTAACTGTACCCGTTGTAACATGAAAAGCATTACGGACTTCTGGTAAAAAACACTCGTGTTATGCAGTCTTAAAAAATATATAGTTTATATTTTCCGATTTTAAATATTTATAAAAATGTAGCTATATAACTATTTACCTTTCTCTTAGTTTCTTTACATAAATCCGTCGCAAGATCCTTGAACATAAACTTATTCCAAAACAGACCATGCGTTAGAATTATGGGATTGAGATCTGAACGAGTATCTTCCAACTCAAAAACGTCATACGCTAGCTTGACTGTTTCCATGGTTATCTGCAAAAGGAGAAAGAAATTATATTGTTTTGTTTCATTCTCACTCGAGAGTAGATCAAAAAGTATTTGTGTTTGAAGACAGATGGCGTTGCTAAGGAAAGTTCGTGTTATTACAGTGTGGTTCCGTCAGTTAAACGGCTCCAAAACAAATTTAACACTTCATAGGTCAATTTTGATTCCTTCAGCATCGAGTTGCCCCATCTAATTAAAAACCGGAAATCAAGCAACAATAAAAATGGGTTGTTTCCGGAGAATCTTCTCCACAGAAGGCGAAGACGGTCTCATCAGTCGGAAATATGACAGCGACGATTATTTGGGATGTTATTGGTGTCTTAGTAGCGGATTTCTTTTTGGAAGAAAAAGGATCAACGGACAATGTTTCAGAGAGTTACCTCATTTCTACTGTGGGTACTTTTTGAGCCACCCTCGTATTGTTCGAGTTTCATTTTGTAGTTATTAGCATTTACTTAAATTAATTTTTAGAGGATTATGGGTAAAAGCGATTGACGAATTAATTTTCACGTCTCGTTGCATGACTGAGAAATTTTTTAAAAAATATATTTGCAAGCAGTGAATTCTACTGTGATGAAGCAACAATTGAAACGAGCATTAGTTTATGGTTTTAAATCGCGTTAATAAAGAAAAAAATTCTTTGATTTTCAGTATTGAACACTTTTTAAGCTTTATCAAGTCATAATTTGACTGCTAGTACATAAAAGTAATGAATAACCGAAAATTATTTTGCAATTAAATTTTTTTTAAAAAAAATCAGTGGTCTGAATAACACAAATTGTAGATCAAATTCAAATACTTCGGTAAAATTTTTCAATACTGAAACAAAATTTGTATTCAAATTTTGATGCTTGCGTCGAAATTCTGATTTTCAGTGTTATTGGATATCTTATGTGACTTAGAAAATGAAGGTATCTAGAAATAATATATACATAAAATTTTTTCTTAAGAACCAATATTTCTATATCGCAAAAGAGTAAGAAAAGAGCACAAATGTAAAAAAAAAAAAAAAAAAAAATTATTCGGACATTAAGAAATTAATTGAAAATGACAGTTAATCATCGTCGTAAATTTTTTTTAAAAAAAAAAAAAAAATTGAAGGTTTTTCATTTTAGCTGAAATTTTTGACCAAAAACTAAAGTATTGTGCTTGATTATAAGTTGATAGTTCAATAGTTGGGGTGTACACAACTCTTTAGTTTTTAGTCAAAAGTTTTTAACTGGATTGAAACATCTTCACTTTTATTTATGATGATAAACTGTTATTTTCAGTACATTTACATTTAATTTCATACTAACTAAAGAAATTTTTTTTTTACTTTTTAGTTCTTTTCTTACTCTTTTGTAACATATGGAACTGTTAAGTTTTTTTTCTTTCTTTAATTAATATGTATTATTTTCTACTTTTTAAAGGTCTTTATTTATTTATTTATTTTTTTTTTTTTGCAGTTTTTTAATAGAATATTGTATTTTCCTCCAAACTGAACCTATGTGCAAAATTTCAAGGTTCTAGCATTTCGGAAAGTGGGTAAGAAATTGATGAAAAGATATGTGTACCCAACTAATATAGTGTAAGGTGGTAAAAATATTGGAAAACATTAACCTCATCATTCATATTACACTGAGTTGGTACAGTAAGAT
This sequence comes from Nephila pilipes, assembly GCA_019974015.1. Classification (NCBI taxonomy): domain Eukaryota; kingdom Metazoa; phylum Arthropoda; class Arachnida; order Araneae; family Nephilidae; genus Nephila; species Nephila pilipes. Next base: position 89,687 of record BMAW01012166.1, on the reverse strand, counting down.
AATAGAGAATTTGAATTTTAATACCTTCAACTGCGAATTTTAGCTCAAATTGCTACTGGTGATTCTGCATTGTTTCTGGGTAATCCGGTAAATTATGTGCTTAATTATTATACACTCTTTATATACTAAGTCGATAAGCTACGATAATTTTTGTCACTCAGAGCATAAGTTTGCTATTGCAAATAGTAGCTCCATGGCATGTTTATTCCACGATATATAAAATAGAAAGAAATAACACCGGTAAAAAACAAGTTTTTTGAGCATTTGTTTTCCTTCAAACTTCACGCTTTGCGTAACATAATTTTTTATACCTTAAATTTTAAGGGCAATAGGGAACGTTGAGTCAAATTGAATTTTTTCAATAATTGGTTTTAATAATTTATTTTATTATTTGACGTTTATTAAATTCATCATCTAAAATAAATACGTTTAAAATTTTTTTAGCTCAATTGAGCATTGAATTTGGCGATTTGGCGAGCAACTTGACGTAAAATTTAATTCTTTAAATAATTAGTTTTAATCAACTAAATTTTTAAAATTATAGTTAAATTATCGTATTGTCATCCAAAACAATTGTTTATAGAAAATTTCAGCTAAATTGAGCGCCTTAAAATGTGAAAAAAAGGCGTTTAAAGTTTTTACCCAGACATACAATACGAATTAAAGAAAACCCATTAAAAAAGATATCAACGTCTACTCTAAAGAGGAAATCCTGATATCATCTAAAAAAAGAATTAATTTAAATCTCATTAAAAGAGAGTCGCGCCCAAACCGCAAGTTAAGAAGACTCACGGAGGTAACGGAGTTGTTTTATGATATACTTTAGTTTATAAGATAGTTCTTGTTTCGCAGTCTGATGATAGACATTTCAATTTCCAAAAAGATAGTAAGTATCCCAATAAACAAGTGCAGGGCACTGTATTTTGTTATATGGGACTAGCATTCTAGAAAAGAATAAGCAGACGAGGTTGCGTTATTCAATTTTCAAGGTTAGTTCGCGCTCTCCTTTCAAGTTATACAAATACCTCAATGAATACGCTTGTCCTAGTATGAGAACCGCTAAAATGAGGCTTTAAAAATTGAAACTGGCTTTGCTAATTTCATTTTTGACATGTGCTAACGTTTTTTCCCTCCTGTTACGTTCTCAAAAAAGTAGAGTTATTCAAAATGAATATTACTTAGCGTAAAGTAAGCGTACTTCTGAGCTCCACGCTCTTCAGAAGCAATCACTATTAAGAAAAAAAATTGCCCTCTATGCATATATTCCTAATAGATTTTTATTTCACAAGTAAAACATTTTGCAGTACAAAAATATCGTCATTGTTAACAAAAAGAATAAAAACATACAATTCTGTCATAAAAAAAGTTATTAAATTAAATATTAAAATAAGAGCAAGCGGTAAATTATTAAAGTAGACAATAATATTCTGTTCGTATATTAAAATAAAAGCAGATGATAAAACATTAAATTAAATACACCTTAGCAATGCCAATATATATAAAGCAAATTAAATGTAACTATTAATAATCATAATTCTCATTTCTCAATAAACTAGCTGAAAAAAGTGTTTTACACAGATTAAATGGCCACTTACAAAAAAATAATATTTTGATCTATGAGCAACAAGGTTTTAAAGAAAAACTCCCCAACACCCACCAGTTTCTGCGTGTTGCCGGAATTAATGATGAAAAATCGACCGGTGCAGTTTTTTTATTTTTTATTACAAAGTCTTCGACAGAGTATGGCACGATGGACTTATCTATATACTGCTAATCAATACGCTTCTCCCCTCCAAATCATCAAACTAACAAATTCCTACCTAGAAAACCATTTCTTCATTGTACGTGTTAACATGACTATTCAGACATTAATAACATCTCCATAGGAGTAGTTCAAGGCTCAATCCTCGCTCAGATTCTTTTCTCAATTTTTGTGAACGATACACCCCGCACTGACAACATTATTGCATGTATGTATATAGATGACTCTGCAGTATTAGCCTAACACACAAAACCAAACAATATTGTCAACGCACTTAATAGACATGTTATTATCCTTGAAGACTGGTTTTCAAAATGGAAAATCGCCATAATCGATACAAAAACTGAAGCAGTTTTCCTCACTAACAACAGAAGAAAAAAAAATCAACCCAAAAATCTACATAAATACTTGCCTAATTTTCTAGTCTCAGCACACAAATACTTTGGTGTAATTTTAGATAAACGACTCACATTCGAAAATCACATCACATACATTAAAAAGAAATTCTGAGCAAGCGGGCGTGTAAATCTTACCCTTTAATCTCTCGGAACTCAAAAATGACTTTAAATAACAATTTGCTTATCGATACTCGGATTTTCAGAAAAATTTTTAGTTATTTTTACCCAGTTATGGTGCTTGTAGCTAAAACTCATGTTAATAAATTAGAAAGATCACAAAACCGTATTTTAAGACAAATGGTCTAGACCAGGGCTTCTTAAACTATGGGTCGCGACCCCAAATGGGGTCGCGTAGCAAAATTCTGCGGTCGCGAGAGATTTTATAATGTCAAATATTTATATATACCATTTTATAACATCACTAGAGTTGGCGGAATACAGTGGACTTGCAGCGTCTAGACACGCGCATTTGTTGAAGGTTTTGAGCTATCTCCACCGACAGCAGTAAACGATCGATGATCGCTATTATTATACTGTGGCTATACATTGTTAGTGCGTTTGTCGGTATCATACATGTTGAATAAACCGCGCGCCGCTGACTTCCCACTCTGACCGCCACCTCTAAATATCACACACAATCAAAGGGAGGAATGCGCGCGTACACACGTGCAACCTGCAGCTAAACAAGGATTCATGTATGGGGTCGTCAAGGTTTGTAGGGGTCGTCAAGAAACTCGCAATCATAAATGGGGTCGTGAATGACAAAAGTTCAAGAAGCCCTGGTCTAGACTAGATGGTTTATGAGAAATATAGATCTTTACAACTCCACTAATTTCCCTACCATAAGACCTGTAATGCAAAAAACTGCCACCGAATTTTTTGTAGATCTTGAAAATATTGATAACTATTCCTTACAAAATATCACAAATTACACTACTGATCCCAAAATTAAAAGACCGAAAAACATCCTATTAAACTTTTACATACTGAAATCAATGATAAAATGCAATAGCACACTAAATAGATACACTAACAAATTTTGTGCTCCAAAACAAAACACGATAGAATAGGCCACTTTCCCTTCACAATTTATACTCAAAGTTTGTTTCGGCAATTCCTCACTCTGTCGAATACCCAGGCTTTTGTTGCCTTGATCCTAATTCTAGATAGCAAATTCTTAATTATGAAAACTTCTTAAATTATGATTTTAACTTTATTTTAATTATGATGAGAGGGTAAATTAATAATTTTTAAACGGTACCTCGTAATTTTAGCCGTTACCGTTACCGGCCACTTTCCCAGAGAGTGGCCATTTTGGAACCGGTGGAAGTCATTTTTTTCCCTTCCTACCATTCTGATAAGTAGCAGCTTCATCGGCAGGTAGCACAAACATTAACTACCCCCTCATTACTTCCAAATTCACATCCCTTTTTGTACATCCAGGCAATTTTTAACGCCATTTTCTCAAAACAACAAAATGTTAGCACATGTTAAAAAAGATGTGCTCAGTAAACAAAAATGTTATGGAGAAAACTAAAATTTTCTTCATCAGCTAACCAGTTGGTATAATGATCAAAATTGGTTAAAAAAAGCAACTATTACACTTCAAAAATTACAAATTTAAAGTTTTACCCGTCTTATTTTCATACAAATACACAGAGGAGGAAAAGTGCACTTACCCTCTGGTACAATGATTCTTGTTTTAGACTCGAAACCTGAATATCCCTCAGACGCTATCGGTGATTATAAATTACTCTGGAAGATAAAGAAGAAAAAAAACTTCATATGAATCTTTCAAAGATAGCTTTCATATTGATAATATTTACAAACACTTGGTTTAATTAAGCTCCTGAGTGCTTTTTTGGTGGAGGAGAGATAGTTTTTTTCTTTGATAATCTAAAAAGATATTTCTTAGGGCAACGAATTTCTTCAAGGTCATCAACGGGATCTTCTCTCATCACGAATGTGAACTCGGTTTTTAAAGATAAGATGTCGCATTATTATTGCTTTTCTCCGCTTCGTCCTCCAAAAATATTCGCTGAGTGAAGAAAAAAATAAGTGCATCCTCATCTCTCTTCTATGAACCAGTGATGAATGATCATCAGATAACCATAATTTGATAGGAACGAATTACGACTTTAAAAAATACAAATTTCGATTTTCTAAATACAGATGAACTATTGAATTTCTTGCTGCGAAAATACTTAAGCATTTGGAACACTAAATATAGTACTCATTTTTTAATCGTGCCAGACCTCGTAATATAGAGCATCGGTTAAGTGACGAGGACGACACCTGAATTATTATCTCCATCTAGAAACTTTCAAATCCCGCCAATGGAAGGATTTGGAGGTTCGATTAGATTTAAACGTATATCAGCTCAGCTACACGACGGGTGTTAAGTGACATCAAGACTCGACAGAAACAATATCGGCCGTGAGTACGCGACTATGTCTTCTAAGCTACCGAGGCCACGGTCGTGCTGGATTATCGAGCGTCATTATAGTTTTAAAAGAAATAGCAAAGACAAATCACCATATATAAAATTTTAAGCGATTGAAAAATGCATTTAATGTGTTTACATACATGTTGAAACTGTGTGGATGATATAATAATTCATCAAAATATTTCATCATTCTACCAATCACAAAAAATTAAAATTCAAACTCGTAATATTAATTTAACTGAATATTCTATTGATAAAAGAATATTGAGAGATAAAGCTGTTCCATTCAAAAATTGTCTTATATTAATAAAAAGAACACAGCGTGAAAGAAAAGTTAATGTAATACATTGATAATTAAAAGAACTTTTGACAAGCTATTCTACCGTGGCCGCGGTAACTTAATGGTCATGATCGTGGATTCGGGTTTTGATGCCATCGAAGACCCATCATGTTGCGGGCTGATGCACAGTATATCTGTCATGGCTTTCAATTCCTGGAGTTTACTTAGAGTATGTAACTCTTCGAAAATTTTCGAGGATCCCTTCTTTTGAACCTTATTAGTGAACTGAGATTGTCATATTGTTTATCAAGGAAACGAAATACTTCTAAAACTACGAGTAATAAAAGTCTTCGATGCTCGTGATGTCGGAACAAACTCAAAGAAGAGTGTATATCACATTTTAAGTCTATTTGACGAAAACATCACAAGAACGGCTTATTTAGCATTTTTAATGAAAAATCATGTGTTTAAAGTTACAATGAAAAACAAGTGCTCGATAAGAATACAATATTCCATTTCTTCTGAAAACGAAAGTTTTTTTATTTATGCTCTATAAAATTTTATAGTTAAAAAGTTGCATTTTTTTAAATTGCCTAAAATAACTTATTTTAACTTTTGTTAATGGTATTTGCATTTTAAAAAAGCAAACATTAATTCTCGATTTTTTTTTTAATTTCAAAATAACTGCCAACGGCCGTCGTAGATAATTAAAAATATCAGTGGCTCTAGCGTTAATCTTAAGTAGCAACTAGGCTTTATTCTCTTTTAACCCCAAACTATACACTAGGTTATGGTTTGGGTTCCTCTGAGGGAAAATGGAGTTTCGAACGTTTCTCTGATATGGAATATATATGTATGTGTTTTATTTTCAAGAATACAAGAAGGAATATACTCTTCATAATCTACAGGACAATTTACAAGTGGCTGTGGAGCAGGAAATAACGTCACTGACAGGTGTTGGCCTTAATGCATTTGCGATGTTGGGGAATTCTTTTTTTAACATGCATCTTAAAAATAATTCCTTTTGCTGTTGGAATCATGTAAACATAGCATTCCTATAAATGATCTCTAGGCTCTCTTCAGATCATTGATAGGACGAAAGACTTTAAGTATCATTTGATCTGCTCTCGAAGTGGAGTAGAACAATGTAAACAGCTAATTGGGGTGCCCAAGATTTATATAAATGGCTCCCAAAATGTGTGCCACGGAGTCTTCACACAAGAGCGCAGCTGAATCTCATGCATTTTATCTCTTACTTATGATTAGTTGTTCTTTTACAAAGGGTAAAATACCACGGTAAAAGCCTTTGTTCCAAAAGGGTAAACTGAAAAAGTTTGGCAACCACTGACGTACATTGTTCGCTAATTTCGCATCCAAAATAATGGTTATTTCCCGATTTAATTAATGAAGTCGTGCTTCTCATGTGAGTAGTGCTTACAAATTCGCGACAAATATAGCAAACACTATCACTAAGATGAACGTACGAGACATTTTAAATGAGTCGATTCGATTATTACATGATGTACTGATCAAATATTTATTCCAGACGAACGATAAAATCCTCAACGTGTCGTACTGCCTAAGGAAACCAATCTTAGTGGCATCTAACTAAACTGTATCACTTATTTACTTACTGGACCAATTGTCTGAAGAAATAAAGCACTTTAAAAGGCAATAAAATAATGCCATGAGATTTATTCAAACACAGGTATCTCAGAAATTAGACCAAACTTCATTTTTTTTTAATGAATATTTCCTTAATTCAGAAAAATGTGATTAAATAAATTTATTTAAATCTCTGAATGAAAATAATTTATATTTGTTATTGTTTTGTTATTGTTTATTAGTGTTATCAAAATTAGGGAAGAAACTCTAAAAAATTCAAAATGTAAATTAAGTAATTAAAATACTAGGTCAGGCTTTAGACAAACATGCCTAATTAAATGCGTTTTATAGATCCAAACATATATATATATATATAACACATCGATCAATAACTCCCGAGACTAACCCAGAGATGGCGCTCGTAGTAAACCAGTAACCAGGTCTTTCTAGAGTACTAACCTTTGCTTGAAACGTGTCAAAATTTTAAGTCGATCGGACCAGGAAAAAGGTTTTTTGAAGTGAAGTGAAAAAGGTTTTTTCCAAGTGGGTGCCGCGATTGCTTTCGATGGAACAAAAACAGCAACCAGTCAATGATTCAGAAAGCTGTTTATCGCTATTTACTCGCAACAAAAAAGATTTCTTGCGAAAAAAAAAGATTTGGAAAAGCTTTGGAACGATTGTATCACCCTAAAAGGTGATTAACAAAAGGTGTTATGTTGATGAATAAAAAAAAATTTTGCAAAAAAAATGTTGTTTTCAATTTTAGACTCGGGAGTTATTGATCGATGTGTTATATATATATACACACACACACACACATATATATATATATATACACACACACACATATATACATATATATACACACACACACACATATATATATACACACACACACTCACATATATATATACATATACACACACACATATATATATATATATATACATATATATATATATCGTTTCATAAAATAGTCATTACTTGTTTTTGCAATTAATTAGAGAAATTTGACTTGACTAACTTAACTGGCTGGTTACAGTACATTAAGTTAAAGAGTAAAATTTCTGACGTTTCTTTCGTGTTTCAAATCTGAGATTTGACCAAAGCCTAGGACCGTTAGTTATGATTATGATTCATCAAAAACTTAACAGACTAAATAAAATTCAATTTCGTATTTCATGAGTTTTTGAAGCAAAATTGTTAATTGTAAAATGTTATTGAAGCATATCATTACACCTCTATATGTACATAATATATTTTATAAGATGCATTTACTCACCATGCAAAAGTTTGCTTTGACTCCTCGCTTTGAGCACTGCAGTCAAGTATTTTGACTAGTCAAATGTCTCTTTATTCCATCTATTCATAGACTCATTAACATTACAGAAATTTTACCCTTGAACTCTTTTTTTAGATTAATATTATTTGCGGTCCTACACACGCACGCACTCTTACAAAAATATCTCACTATCTGTTACTGAATTAGTAACGTTTGTTAAACCATAAAAAGCAGATACTCTCTTTTTAAGGAGAAATAGAAAACACGATGAACCTACTCACATTCGAAGCTTATTGGAAAGTAATCGTATAACCTCGAATGGGCATTCAAAAGTACACATCAAAGTTAATAACAGCTGCCAGTATCAAATAAAGCTGTATTCATAATAAAAAAATTCAATAAAATATGAACCCTTCATATCACTGCTTTCGTTCTTGAACAGTAAATAATATTGGAATGAAAGTATAATCTTCTCAGTCCCAGCGTCGCCTGCAAGAGACACTGAACAACACTTTTAAAAAACGACGCCAAGTTAAATAAAAGGCGTCTTTAATACCCAAAATAAGTTAATTTCTTGTTAATAGATGGTAGTACTGAAAACAAATGATTTTTAGTGAACAATTTTTATTCGTAGCTTATTTATGGTAAAATGAAAATGGTGTTTTCCGAGAGATAGAAAATTATACGCTTGATCATCTCTAAGTGTTCATATTTTTTTATTATTTGTATAATAAAACATTATTAAACATAATGTTGAATTCCTTAAGTGTATTGTTTATATATAATATTATTAATTTCTCACTCAAATCTTCCCACTTTTTATTTAGAATGCTGTTATTTCAGTGTCGCCTGTAGAAGACATTGGGTCAATGGCTATCAAAATCACTAGATTTGAAACTATAATTATGGCATATATTTCAGCTCCGGGTGACATTCTCTAATTGCTATCTGAATTCACCAAACGTAGATATTTAAGGATATCTATTTTAAAAAAATCTGTATAAGTCAGAAAATTAAACGAAACAGCTCTTAGTAATCACTGTAATTATGCTTAATTTAAAGTTTCCCGAAATTCGAATGTATTGGGCAGAAAAAACTATAACTCCCGTACTCGCAAACAACATCTCTTGGAAATCGATAGTTTCAATAAGAAATAACTTAAAATTGAGAAATTATTCAATACTTTAAAATGAAGAGGGTGAGAAAAAATGAATGATAAATTTTGGTAAGTAATGACTATTCTGGAAACAGTTGGGGAAAGATTATTTTGTGATTGAAATTTTACATTAGGCTCATTATGCTAATTATTATGAATTACTCATTAAATTAAGATTAATGAAAGATTTTAAATTAACATGATGATGTCACTTTGTCCCGATGTCTCCTCCAGGAGACACTTAATTTCTCAGAAATAAAAATAATTTTTTTAATATTTTTTCATTACTTTTTCATGTATTTAGGACCAATAGATACAAATTATTTTAAAATTTATGGTTCAAAGTTGACCTCAGGTTTCAGTAGGATCAGACTTTTGATACGTGGCTCATTTTCAGAGAGAAAAACATAATACAGTTCTTTTTAACTCATTTTTTTTTTTCATTTAATTTCAACCCTCATTAAACATAATATAGTCTCGTGAACGGTCAATATCCATGAGTTTTGTAACATACGAGGATTATTAGGAAAGAAATTTCCGAAATGTAATAATTCTAGTATCCAACAGATGGCACATGTGCAGGGCCGGCCCTAAGCGGTAGAAAAGTAAGAAGACTCCTTACGACAGTAACATTAGGAATAGCAAAACAGTCTGAATTAGAGCGCGCGCACACACAAATGTTTCGATTACTTGGATTTGAAGAATAAATGAGTAGACAAATAAAATCCTACAGGCAACAAAACTGCCTGAACTAGGATACATTAATAATAACAACAACAATAAACACAGTTCACAAAAATAGATTTCAATCACTAAATCTAGAAAATAAATGAATACTAGAATTACATATAACAAGATTTAACAGGCATCTGGGCATTCCTGTATTTTGAGATGCACCGCAGACCGGATTTAACAAGACTTATTCAAATGTAACAGGAATAGTCTGGCTTCTGAGTATATCTATACGTATATTGCGAGATGCACCGCAGACAAGATTCAACAAGTTTTTTCCACCTACACACATGAAAGAGAATCAGATTTCAAACAATGATTCATGTACGCTACTACTTCTAGTGATAGTGATACAGTTAATACGGTTTGTTTTATTTGAATGCTCGTTTACTTGGGATGGTTCTTAGCTATAACTAATGGTATTCACTTCCTGCCTAGGGTTTTTTTATACAAAGCTTGCCGTTCACTTGTTAGGTCGGTAAACTAACGGGTTACACTTGTTGGTTCTAACAAAAATGAACCATTGATGTGATCCAGTTTCCGAGATTATACGGTTTCCCTTTCTCTCTTTAATAATATCTTTAATATAGCATTCCTTGCCTCTAAACTTGCCTTATATGGTAGTTAACAAATGAGCTTATTTCCTTCAATTTCCTTGATATCTATTTTAGTGAATTTTGAGCAACTCAAATCAGCTATATAAAGGGCGAAGCAACCTCTACATTAATTAATTTAAAGTAGTTTTATATATATTTCTCATTACTCAACGATCCATCGAATTTAACTTCTATTACTATATTATGTTTAATAACTCACCGATTTTCTTTAAACTTTACGTTTTGATTACCTGGATTAGTGTCAGAGATGAGAGAGAGAAAGAAAATGTGAGAGGTCAAGGTTATAACAATGTTTCAAATATGACAGGCCACAAATCGGGTGCACTATCAAGAATATAAGGTCTAGAACATTTTATGTGCCTCTCAGTAGTCATTCCTTAAATTCAATAATTAACGATATGGCAAAATCTCCTTTGGAGGCAGTGAACATTTTTAATATGTATCAAAAGCTGTGATCACTTTTTGCCGCCTCAAAGACTTTTCAGTGTACCATATTAAAATATTACCTTAGTACTCTTACACTGAAACTATTGAGCTACGCTAGTTGGGAATATCATATAGATTCTATAAAACATTTACTTTTTCAAATAGGAAATCTTCACGATGCGTTATTAAATATTTTTGAGTATACTCTGGAAAGGTAATATGATTCGAGTTGAAGCTAGAGGTGTTTTGATGGGTCGATTTTTTTTTATTAACGTCGCACTTAGAAGCAACACGAGAGCTATGAGGCTAGAGGCTAATTGGCCGCTGTAAAATAATTTACACTACATAATTAAAATAATTTTTTACGTTCGATCGCCAATTCATACAAAATTATAAAGCATATTAACTGATAAGTAGCTATTTCAATCCAAATCGCAAATTCATTACACAACTCAATCAATTGTTTTAAAGAATTCAATTTGGATGAACCCTTCGACATCATTATCTTACAAGCTGGAGCAGTGCTTAGGAGCTGATATTCAAACTGAATAGTAACGACATTTTTGAGTTTTTATATGATGTTCACAACTTAAAGGCATGTATGAAAAAGAAATACTGGCACATTGTAAAGTCCTTGACAATATGAAAATTGGTGATTCCTCCAATCTTAATGCTGGCTGGCGAAATAGACCCTGTGGTGAAAAATGGACCTTCTTTCTTGACAAAGAAATATTCAATTCCTGTTCTTAAATTTATTACTTCCCTCAAAATTTAGCTAAATTTGAACACTGATTTAAGAATTTTGCTAACGCTGGCCGTAATTGTTGCTTCCGGCGAAAAAACTTTTTCTAAATTAAAAAACATTATTTTTTTTTTCAGTAACATGTCTACTCAAAGTCATCTTAATGGCTGAATTGGCCATTGTACATGAAATGGGTAATATATTAGATATGAAAGAAGTTATTCGCGATTTTGCAGGAAAGAAACCTCAGAAGATTTTGTTTTAATGTAGGCTTAGACTATGTATAGTATTGTGCCAGATTTATTTATCGTTTTAAAAAAATATATTGAAATTATCTCTGAAAACAAAAGGTGCCAGTTTTTATTTGTATATTCGTTGTTGAAGGCTTTCCTTAAATCTATATAAGTATAATAGTCGTTATTCAATTACGCATCTTTGTACAGTTTAACATGGTTCTTTTATAGTAATTTTTTTAAGTTTCTTTTCTTTTTTTTTTAAAAAAAATTGGGGGACGACAGGTTTTGAGTTTACCTATAGAAAAGCGCAGACCAGCCCTGCCGACTGTCACAGCTTTATTCATTATTTTTCTAACTGGAACTGCATGGGTAATAGAATAAGTATCATAATTCTAGAGAATTCGGGGGACTTCACTTCTAATGTGAATGGAATTTCCAGCGGATCCCCTCATATGTGGATATCTCGGGAAACGAAATGGTCGATACTTTGGGAAAGAATAGTGTGATGTCTGATTTTCATTATTAAAGTCTAATCAAGTAGTCCAGGGGTCGCATGCGCCACTTTTGGTGTAAAGTTGCGGTTCTCCAGTTCCATGCGAAAAAATTAATAATTTACTATCCAAACCCTTAAAAAATAAGAAAATATACTTTTAAGTACCTAATTTCTCAGTAGCTTCTATTTTCATAACCGTTAATTACAAATCGCTACACTTAATATGACCGTAATAATGAGATAAATTTGAGCTATTGTTTCCTTCTTAGAAATCAGACTCCGTGACCATGTTTATCTTTCAGCCAATTATATTCCATTCCCGTTTCACCCAAACAGCCACCATCTAGAGTGTGTTGTCAGTCAGTCCTCCTCGGATAGCACGGTCGACGTTACATTGCATGTGTGTTAATTTAATCGCTTGCGGTTTTTGCGTGTCTATTTGCTTGTTGTTTCAAGAGCAATACGATTTAGAAGAGAATTATCTTCTAAAAAGTATGTACGTGTATAATATAATAAAATCAGTAACAGAATTGGATTACGTATCTGAGGATCGTGTTAACAAAGTAATAATGGTAAATAAATTGTTTGCGTTTTAGATAGATAAGTAAAATTTTAAAAAATCATTTTACGGCTCCGCCAACAGCTTGGCATCTGGTAAAAAAAGAAAAAGAACTGAAGAAGAAAACCGAGAATTTATTCAGGATTGGGCGGAGTCATTTGCATTCATATGCAACACAAATGGCCTTCCGTGTTTTTCGTAATCATTTGCCATAAAAAGTTCGCACATAAGGCGACACATTTCACTACAAAAGATTCCTAGTTTGGTGGTAAATATTCAAAAGGTGACGCCCAGAAAAAAGCTGTTGAAGAGTCCCCCAAAAAACATCAGGCAAATTTCATACTAAGTAACTGGGCGCAATCCTCCAATAATGTAAATCTGGCAAGCTTTTCAATATCATTATAAATTGCAAAAAGAGGAAAAGCATTCATAGATGGTGAGTATGTCAAAGATTGTTTTATACGTGCATCTGAAGAACTGTTTCATAATTTTAAAAACAAAGCTGAAATCATGAAAAAAAATCAAAGATTTGTCATTATCTGCTAAAATAGCACAAGATAGAACTGCTAAAATATCTTCAAATGTAACGCATAAGCAAGTGGAAGACATTCAACTGGCTTCTGCCTTATCCCTTGCTTTTGATGAATCTTGCGACCTAAAAGACACGGCACAAGTTTACCTTTTTCCTTACGTCAGGTATATGTAGTCCCATGGTCCAAAAGAAGAACTGCTAGAATTACTACTGCTCTCAGGGCAAACTCGTGGAGAAGATATAGCAAATGCGGTGCAAAAATGCCTGGAAGACAAATCGTTTCTATAGCAACTGATGGAGCCTGAAGTATAACAGGAATACATAGAGGAATAACATCAATTCTTCAGAAAAAAATAACCACTTAATTCTAACATTTCACTGCAATATTCATTAAGAAGCGCTTTGTGCCCAAACATTTCAGGCTGAAATAGTTGCGGTAATGAACTTGGTAATTAACGTTATTAACAGCATCTTGGCAAAACACTCTACCATCGCTAGTTTATAGATTTCCTTGAAGAAATAGATAGCCGGTTTTCTGACCTACTTCTGCTCAATAAAGTGCGAAAGCTTTCCAGAGGTAACGTATTGCAACGTTTTGCTTTGTGCTTGAGTGAAATAGAACATTCTTCAATAAAAAAAAAAAAGCATTCAACATCCCGAATTGGAAGACAAATGGCTACAAAATTCAACTTAATGGTAGATATCATAATGAAGCTAAATGACCTAAATCTAAAACCTCAAGGAAAGGGCAACCCAGCCTACACCTTGCATGAAGAAGTAGTTTGTTTCGAAAAAATAATTTTTTTTCCTTGAATACATGGATACTTCATTTTAAAATTCTGAAGCAATATCGCGATAATACCAATCCAATTATTGACACGAATTACTTCGGTATAGCTTTAAAACACATGAAAGATGGATTCACTGAGAGATTCGAACAATTCGAAACAAACAAAAATACTCTCGCGTTCATAGTAAATCCTCTCTACACAAATACAAATAAGATCAACATTGAACCATTTGAAATTGATGCTGGATCGCTTCAAATGCTATTGATGGATATTCTTATTTGATGATATTCTTAGAAACAATTTTTCTTTTCATTAACATACAAAAATACATTAAATGCTGTACATTTTTAGTGAGGCTTCGATTGAATATTTTTTAAAGCACAAAATTCGCAACGACCCCGATTTGAAACAAAAGTGGGCCAATGACATCCACGATTTTCTGAGCGAATATCTGTAGAAACAGACAAGCTCCCTTTCCTCCTCTTGTTTGTACAGAAAACTTCCTCATTGCCATTTGATTTGGTCTCCCTTTTCTTTTCGGCTGTTCTTTTGATTTTGTAAGCAATCCTATAGTTACCCAACTTCTATATTCCAAAGAAGATATGTTTTCTCGCAACCCTTTATATGCTACATAGGAATCTGACGAAAATTCCAGCAGATTATTTGCTGTAAATTCTTCATCTGAAGAATCATCTGATAGAGCATCACTGCTTTCAGATGGTAGGCTCTGTAAGAAATTGAAAGCCTCTTGAAGACTAAGCTTCTTTTTTCTAGACATTCAAAAAAGAGGGGGGGGGGATAATAGCATCTTGAAAACCTCCTATTATTGTTAAATCTCAGTTACGCACAAAGAAATTAAAATAATAATTTTTGAATAAAGAATAGATATTTCATTTAATTGTGTGGCAAAAATAGCAAGCTCAGATTCGAATTTCAAATTTTTTTTGAAAATGTGAAAAAAAAAAAGTTTAACTAAAAAGAAATTCCAAAAAAAGCATAACTCTATCGCACTTTAGTTATGACGCCACAACACAACGAAAAACTATGATAAACTACAAAGACGAAAGAGTAAACACGAGGTGCTTCCTCTAACATCCAGTATACTAGCTGTACTTATAAGTACTACAAAGTTGTTCAACTGTAAAATAAATTGTATACACTGTTCACTTAAAATAAATAGTCAGTTTGTTTTCTAAGGTCTTAATTAACATATAAAAAAATAAGACTCTTACCCTTTCACTTTAACTACTTTTGCGGGACAAAAATGACAATCTTGGTAATTCGATCAAAATGGCAGCTCAAAATGCAACTTCGGTATTAAAACTATTCACCTTCCCCGCTAAAATACTCATCATAGAACCCATGCTGAAATCTATCCAGGAAGAGTGGAATTCAAAGAGTGTTCCTGATAAGTACCGTAAGAATATTCGTAAAATGGTTATTCTATGTAATTTTATAGTGGGTGGTACTTATAAGTATCGTCAGTAGATAAAGGGTTAAGGGGGCTTCCTTGTGGAGATTTATTTAATAATCTTCTTCTAGCATATGACTTACAGTGGGCGAACGTACTTGTGGAGAGTGTTTATCTGAGGCTAGACACTGAGATATAAGCAGCAACAGCAATAGCATCATATAAACATCAAGTGGTAAGGAAAGGCCTCCCTCGAAAAAAATTGCAATTTGAAGTAATTTTTCCATGAGTTCTAGAAGTTTATTCATATTCCTTGAATTCTATGAAGTTCATTACTTATAAAAATTTATTACGAAAGCATAAATTTTCTTAAAAGTGTTACAATGAATTAAAATTTTAAAAATATTAATAAAATTAAGGTTCCTCCTCTCCATTTTAAATTGTATACAAATTAGAGAATCTCCTCTTCCAAGGCTATTATTTCTTTAGATATTCTTGAAGGATGGAAGGATTGCTTTTTAACGTCGCACTGAGAGGAGATAAAAGAGCTAACTATTGGCGACGGACCTCGTCATTTTTAATCACTGTCAAGTGACGAAGACGACACTTCAGCTAGCACATCCCTCTCCAAACTTCTATATTACACCAACAGGAAGACATGGGACGTCGAAAGACTTACCGTGCAGTAGTCCCCCTACAAGACGGGTCTATAAAGGTAAAAGGGCTCGAGCCCACGATTCAACGGAAACAGCGCCGGGTCTGTGGTCATGACTTCTAAGCAACAGATTTTTGATTGAAGATAATTATATTATGGGGATTCTCGAAATTCTCGGGGAAAGTTGAATTTTTATTTAAAATGCGTGATAAGTCGAACTACCCTTAAAATACTTTTCCTTTTAGTGGTATTTACTTTCAATAAGCTAATCAATCTCAATAATGCACCAAGTGAAGTTACATTTACTTAAACAAATCTGTATTGAAAATGCTTTTATTTTCTACAGAGGATTCTTACAAGTTAAAAATTATTTCTTTTTGTAGAAAACTATTATTGATAGAACTAGAAATATTTATGCGTATTCCGTGTTTTTTCATAGAATAAAAGTTCGATAATCGAATAATTTTTTGAATCACTCAAAATTAAAATATTTCAATCAAAAACACTGAGTTATATTTTACTCTAGTCTCACTTTTAAAGAAGTATTTGGGAAGGATTCACTTCAGAGACGTTATTTTGTCTGGACATATTTTTTTATTTAATTCCTTCTTACAACTCTTTCACGGAACATAATATTTATCCTTTTAGCTCACAGATACGCTACTTGTTGCATCGACTGATCATCGTGTCTTTAATTCTTCGTAAAATGTACGAAGTGATAGCGATGATTAATGGGGCAAGAGCCAAATGTGGCTATGCTGTTCCAAACAAAATATAACTATGGTCTAGATGTTTGAAGAAATAGAAAAAAGGCAAAAATTGGTTGACAAGAAAAAGAATCGAAAATAGAGAAGGACTGCTGAGGTATCTCTGGGGTGCGTCACCTGTGTTTACCAAAGACAGTAAACCCCTTGGAAAAGGTAAAGATCCCTAGGCTGTCTCGGAATCGTGATGCCCGTACTTGCCTAAAGAAGGCAAGCTTCTTTAGGGTAAAATTTACAAAAGCGGAAACATATAAATTATCTTCAAATGAAGCATTGATGCACGTTAAATTTGGTCCAGGTCCCAAGTTCTCCCGTAGGTGTGGTGTGAAAGTTTGGAAACGAAGGTGCCATCTCGGGTGTCGTCCTCATCACTTGACCAAGGTTTTATATTTCAAAGTCTGTCACTAATAGTCGCCGTGCTGCTTCTCAATGTGAGACGTTAATAAACAATAACCTCACTCAAATGACGCTTATCACTAAATTCCAAAAACAATGATTATGTGTGAGTTATTATATTACGATTACAAAAAATAATCTCAGACATTTTTACTTAAATCGCTCGAAGTTATTATTTTTAATTAAAAAAAATTATGCTGCAGTATGAGGAATGAATAGTTTTAATTTTTTTAATGCAACATTTAAGAGATTACGTATTAAACATTGACTAAAAATTTTAATTCAACATGTAAAATCAAATTTTTAAATTAACTAAAACACGGAAATGTTTCAAATTTTGCTTTTTTTTTTTCTATTAAAAATAGAACTACTGATTCATAGGCGTATTATTTATGAGAAATTAATAAATGGAACGTTTAAAAAATTGAATCTTAAAATTACAAATACACTGTCACGCCATAGAGAAAAATACGCGTTATCGGCGGGTTTTTTTTTTATAATGTAATTTTTTTCTTAGGATTCTAGTACACTTCTTCAAAGTCTACTGTATCTATAGTCCTGATAACTTACGCATTAAGAAGTGCGTTTGCTTCCAAAGCGGTGAGCATAATTTTTTTCAAATAAACGCTCAGAAATCTTGGATATTGAATATTTCCAAAAAAATTATATGAAATTAAAATCATAAAATTTAGGAATTTTTAAATTTATAAAATTTGATATTTGAACTTCTAATTATGTTCAGAGTATAGGATGTTATATTAATAAGTAATCTGATTATATTTAAAGATACAAAAGCGGTAAATTTTATACAAAACGTATCAGAAGGTAGATACATGAATATATATATATATATGTGTGTGTGTGTATACACACACACATATATATACACAAATGCACCTATCGATCATTAGTTGCACATGCATAATTATTTTTGTTTACATAAATATACAGATTTCATTACATAAATATACAGATTTCATTACATAAATATACAGACTTTACAATGTTAAAATTTGATTTGTGTTGCTTTCAGTTTTAAAAAGTGAGGATTATTTAAACTTGGCATAAAATAAGCTAATTTTTCTTTGTCGAAAGTGATTGCCTTACGAAATTCTGAAGCGGACAATGACTTTAAAAATAAGGAACTTACCTTCATTTGATTCGTTCTTAATTATTTGAAGTCCTTGAATTCGAACGAATGAGACTTAGAGTAAAAATTCAAACACCCTGAAAATTTAGTGCAGGATACTATTCCTGACTTACGATTATTGTAAAAGAAAACTCTTCTGAAAATTACGAGAAAATGAATACCATTTTCCTATATACAAGGAAATAAACCCTCTAATTCGAAATAAAAGTTTACTTATTGATATTGCCTCATTTGTTTTGATTGCAGTGATACACCCACGTGATTAAATACCGCAATCTATATCAATTACGTCAGAAATCTAATTTATCCGAATAACAAATGTGCTCTGACAAAAAAGTTTCCGCCTCGTTGATGTTTTAAAAAGAGTTATTTTAGAATACGTGACATTTTTTTTAAAAAAATTATATGAATAAGAACAAGTTTTATTTTAAAAATCATGGTGAAGTGCGTATAATAGTCTCACCATGTTAACACGCGGTCGTCGGGGTCCATGGTTACTAAACCGCGGTATAAGTGAACCGCGAATTGCAGTACTAATGTAAGTTGAACGAAAATTTTTAAAAAATTCAATAGGCATTTGTCAAGATTGGTATTTTTCGCTGTTCTATCGTTTTTTTTCTGTTCTTTATCATTATCAACATTATTAACATACACGCAAATTATCCTAATTTTTTAACATTCACATGGTGTATATTCAGGTAGATTATGTTCTCTGGCAATTTCTGCTTCTCTAGACCCTTTTCGAATTTCTTCGTTAGTAATAAGTTCCATCTCGATCGTATAAATCCTTTGTTTGCGTTCATACTATTTCGACATTATTTCAAATTATTGCGAAAATCACTTGCATAAAAAATATTTATAACTCTTAAAATTTGATTAATGTGAAATTGTTGAATGTACTGCTAGTCTCACTGTCCTCGATATCATGAAAGTGATCCAAACTAAAATATTTCCCTTTTCAAGAAATGATGATTCATGTATTTTGAATAGAAAGGAGGAAAATTGATTATTGTCCACTCTTAACAGGAAATCGTGAAGTCATTCGAACAATATGTTGAGTCTAATTTTGGGATTCTTATACAATACAGTGGGCCAGGCAGGGTCGTAAGGGAGGATATTTATCCCCGAGTACAGGATCCGGGGTGCTAAATCGGGGGGACCGATGGGTTTTGGAGCCTTGACTGGATATAACGTGCATCAGCCCCGATACACGGCGGGACTTTAGTGGCATCGGAGGTCGAACCCACGACTCGGTGAAAACAACGCCAGCAATGAGTCGGTGATCGTGAGCTCTAGGGTACCGTAGCCACATGTAAAAATTATCTTATTATTTTATTTTGTTAATTTTAATTTAAAAGTATTTTACTATTTTCTGTTCTTAAAACCTTCAAAGCTAATAATCTCCTTTAAAATCAGAGCCTTTGAAATTCTATGCTAACTATTCATTTAAAAATCATTTGATTGCTTTATCTAAAATATTTCAGATTTTCAACATAATCCGAAAACCTTGTAACAAGTTCCCTCGCGCATTTTCCTTAACTAACTTCTATGGTTGCTTTAATGCGTTGTTTGATGCGAAACCTTCTCCTTTTTAAAGAACTGTTACACAAGTAGATGAATCTTTCTTTATAAGTAGAATAGGAAATAGGATTGAGAAGATAGAGGAGTTTAAGAGATTCATAGGAACACTCAATTGATTCTAGTAACTATGAGGAGACATACTGAGCGTGTATACCTGACTCGATTGCCGTCAATAGAAATCTACTGGAATCGGATCCAGTAATTTGAAATCGACTGCTTAGGTTTAATAAGTTGAATTATTCATCATAAAATTTAGTTCAGGACACGAGTAGTTAACCGTTCCATATTAGTAAATTTATTTTGATATCTCTTGTTAAAAATATGAATAAAGTGGATGAAGATTTTGGATGATTATTATTGCGTTCTTACATCTCATAGTCATAACGAAGACAATTAACAAACATCACACCAGAGGTTGAACAAGGCATCCATGGGGTGACCGGGTGTAAAAAGATAGCCCTGCAATAGTTCATGCATGTCGTAAGAGGTGACTGAAATGGGCACCCAGTGTCTGGATGTATAGCCGGATACCCTACAGATTATAACAGGGAACATCAGGGACTTGCCTTCTTTTGGAAGGTACAGCCATCATGACAACGAGGTACCCTAGTGATCTTTTTCTTCTTATGGAAGTTACTGTCAGTGATAAACACGGGTGACACGCCCACGTGATACCCAAGCAGTCCTTCTATATTTTCGACTATCTTTCTTGTCAACCAATTTTTTATCTTTTTTCAATTTTTCCCCCGTCTATCTAGTGAACCAATTTTTATCTTTTTTTTTTTTTTTTTTTTTTTGGCTATTGCCCCATTAAGATGCTATCACTCAATGCTTGAACAATTGTTTATTGACGTAGCACTATAAGCGAAACGAGGGCTACTGATGATGGACTTTGGGAATTTTGTAACAAATGACGAGAACGACTGAGCTTATTTCCCACTCTTACAACTTCCACTTTGAGTTGGGGAGTGACAGTAAGTAAATGAATAAGGAACAGTCGAGTTCAATCGCGCAAGAGCCAAATTTGGCTATGCTGTGGCAAACAAGGTGTAATTGTGATCTAAACGATTAGTTAAAATTGGTTGACAAAGATGATCGGAAATTGAGAAAGATCCAGGGGCGCTTAGCCAGTGTTTATCAAAACAGTATAAAGCCCATAAGAAAGAAAAAGATCACTAGGATAGCTCAGGGTCATGATTCTAGTACTTACCTGAAAAAAATCAATGACGTAAGTCTCTTCTAAAAATGTAAATGAGAAATCAAAGCCATATATTTTTTTTTTTAAAAAAATGGAATAAGAGTTTTAATATCGAATAATTTCTCGATCAGAAAATGTAGATATAATTCAGTCTGACTGGAAGAGCACGAAGTCTCATTTTCAATTTTGAAGAAATATTTGGACCTGGGCTACATAAAAGACGTTATTTTGTCTAGACATTTTTTTTCCTCCTCCGTTATATACCTCTCTCAAGTAACATAATATAGAATCTGACCCCGTTAACTCATGGTCCTCAGGGGCCATGGTTACTAAACCGCGAGTTATAATATTAATGTAAACGGATTGAAACATTTTTACTCTAATTTAGGAGGAAAGTCATAGAAAGAAGTCATAGAAAGTTATTTCAAACCTCCTAGTTCAATAAAATAATGTATCAATACAAAACAGATTTTTTTTTTTTTTTGGTTTGACTTATTTCGTATGTTTGACATTTTATTTGCATGCACTGTATTCAATTTTATACAGAATACATAGTATGAATAATATTTCGTGTTCAGCTACGTTCGTTCACACACTTTGGCAACTTTCGTGGGGTGTGTTTCTTTTTCTTTCTTTCTTTTCTTTTCTTTCTTATGTTTTCATTTATCTCTCTCTCTCCCTTTTGAAGGTAAATTCGGCATCATGACCCCGAGGCACCCTTGTGATCTTTTCTTTCCTATAGGGTTTACTGTCTTTGGCAAACACGGGGGACGCATCCCCGGGTAACCCTAGAGATCCTTTTTAATTTTCAACCCTCCTTCTTGTCAACCAATTTTTGTCTTTTTTTTTTTTTTTTCAATTTCACGCCTAGATCCCAGTTAAATCTTATTTGGCGCAGCATGGTCACATCTGGATCTTGCGCCAATAAACTTTACACTCACTCGTTGTTTCTCTCTCTCCAACATTCAGTGATGTTCAAAAGCAAACAGATAGATAATGGATATGAGGGGATGAATCGTCGAGAAATTTGATACAAAGTAGTCTTCCGTGTAGATTACTAAAGACTTTTATGTAGTGACCAGCATTATGAGCAACTTGAACCAGTTAATACGGTAGAATTCATAGAGAAAAAAATGAATGGGATGTGGCCTGAGCCAGGTAGTCCAAAAATCAAGACAACCAATGAAAATCGACTTTACAGCGAGGTGTAATTGGAATCCAACTACTTCCTAACTGTCTCGTGATTTTCATGCGGACAGAGGATGTAAAGTCAAGGACTACTAATTCTAGAAGGCACATGAGAGAAGTATGTTTGCAAAAAAAAAAAAAAATCTCCTTTAAAGTTATCCTTCAGTATAGTGGGCTCTATCGGGCCCCTCTCATCAGCATACACTTTGGGATCTTGTTTGAAATGAATGTCTTTGTTATGAACCTGAGTTCCCCTCAAAATCGAATAATTTTCCTACTTTTGAACACTGCATCCTAGTGAGAATATTCTGGTTTTTGATTGAACACGGAGCAACAAAGGGACACAGAGAAACAAAGGCTGTTCTTTTTCCTTTGTTCTAAATCCCTTTGTTCTTGCGTTAAAATTTGTTTAGTCGTTTTTTTGGCTGTTTAATTCTGTTCGTCGATAGAGTCGCTATACACAGCTGAATAGGTTTCTTTATCTTGAACCATGGTCAGATAACGAAGTCTGTATAGGATCGGTACCAACTACCCCGAAACCTATCATAGTGAGTACCTTGAACTTTATTAGAAACATCACTGGTCACAACCTTGATGCCAAGTCTACTTTACCATCATGATTACTGATGTTAGAATGCTTTAGTACATTCTGTAATCCAAGTGAATAACCTTTAAAATATTCAGTAAGCGTGATTACTGAATGATTTTCTTTATTACACCATTCTGAGAGGACTACAGCCTCAATTATCTTTTAAGATTACTTGGTTGTTGGGTTTTATTATTGTTGTCCAATAGGTGATAGGAGGGCTATTGGCGATGGATCTCTTACTTTTGAACCACGTCAAGTGACAAGGCAGACACCTGAGTATGCTATTCCCTCTTCTAACTTCCATACCAAGTCAAGGAAGGACTTTGGCCCCAACAGATTTAACGTGTATCAACCCTAGCTACACGACGGTTCTTTTGTGGCATCAAGGTTGGAACATAATACTCGATGAAAACCGCAGGTCACGAGTCCGTTATCATGACCACTAGATTGCTACGGCCGCCTTACGGTTACTTAAATTATGGTTGTTATTGTTAAATTAGTTTTCTTCTTTCTGATATTTTTACTTTGTAAAATATCAGAAAGAAGAAGAGGAAAACACTCAATTATTTCAGTATTAATATTTAAAGGTAAAAGGGATAAATTAGTCCTTCCTTTTTTTTTTTTTTTTTTTTACTTTTAGTGCTACTGTAATCGTACAAAATATCATAACATTAATCGTTATCGTTTCAAAGCGGTGAAGTGAATCTGCTTCTGTTTTGTTTGGCTATACTCAGTGTGAGCCAAAATGACAGTAAGTGTTTTTAGTGCAATCCTGCCTCCTCCGAAAAATGCAGTTTTCTGTGAAAATATAATCGAATCATTCAGTCCCAATAGGAGCTTGTGTGTCTTTGGTTATTGTCTGATGTGCAGTAAATGAGTAATTAACAAAATTCAAATGTAGTAAGTAGCGTCTTCAATGAGAAAACATAAATGAATTTGAATTTCTTTCATTAAATCCTTTCCAAAGTACTCAATAATCGTATAACTTGTTTCTTGTTTGGGTATTACACATTAACTTTAATCAAATTATGGAATATATTTGATATAATTTCAATTAAAGAAAACAGGTTTGTTGATTTTTACATTAACTATGAAAAAAATTAAAATACGAAGTAAAATATTAGTTTTATTTATGCTATTCCGTTTTATATTAACAGTATACACTTAAATCATGCTAATTTTGAAATTATATTGTAGAAAATTGATGTTACTTCGATTATTAAATATTTTACTACATTGTTCTTCTCTCCCCTATAAACATAAAATCATTTTATGCAATTATTTATTTTGAGATATCCTTGATCTTCATTCGTGTAACTTTATTTTTTCAAGCTTGAGTTTAGAATATTGTTTCATGTACCATTTTTAATTATTAATATTTTCTATATATATTTACACACTCATTCTTGTATATACATCCAACTCTGTTTTTTACACTGTAGATATGTTTTTGGGATAACCGTGCAAAAAAAATCATGTAAAAAATACGCGCGACATATGGTAAATTTGGGGATATGTTCCAAAACTTTAAAAAATCATGTAAGATGAAAAAACTCTTAAATATTTTTCCAAAAAACCATCAATAAGAGTAATTATAAAATCCATATTATAATTATAAAAGAAAAGCAATTCATTTTTATTACAAAAAAATTAAAATTAGTGTACAATGAAAATTAAGTCGATAAGTACATACATCATATAAAAATTCGAATTGAAATTAGGAATAAAACTACTAACTGACAATTATTCATTACCACTTTATAACATGCATGCACATTTATTAGGAGTTGGATCAAAAATGCTATCATCAATAGATGTGTCAGATATGTCTATCATAACTGTCGCCTTTGATTCTATAAAGAATTCCTTCATTATTAAAGGCCTCTGTTGTTGTTTTTTTTTTGTTGTTACGAAGTGTATTATTAGTGACTGTTTTTTTGGTTTCTCAAGTTGCTTTTATAATTCTTGATATCATGCTACTAAAAACTTAAGATTATGTTGAAATTTTAATGCCCTTTCTATGCCAGGATCACGAGTAAGAAAATGTTATTTATCCAGAATGTTTATCTGTTGCTAGTTTATCTGGAAAGCTTATAACAGCATTTATTTCTACTGATATTACTTCTCGTTTTATTTTAACATTATGAAATGTGTATCTTTTTAGAAAACCTGTCAGCCATCCTTCACTTGCATTAAATTCCAGCTTCTTTGTTGCTTGAAGACTTGTTATTGGTTTTAATTCCTGAAGTTGGCTGCATATTATGAATGCTTTCTCTTTTATAATTTTCTCATTAATAGGTATTTTTTTCCCCTGCAAATCTTCTATCCAATACACAATGTGTTCTTCCATTTTCTCTAAGATAGGATTTCGACTGTATGAAGATGTTTTGGAACTAAGTTTCGATCCAGAAATTATTGATTGTTAAATAGAATTCAAATTTTTTCTGATAGTTCTGATTACACTATCAAAAGTAGAATTAAATTTTCCCCCCCCTCCCCCCCCCCCCCCACCCCCCCCACCCCCCCCCCCCCCCCTCCCTCCGCCGGGGGGGCGCATTTGTGCCAGAACAAAAAATTTGTGTAAAAAAGTAAATTGGTGAATCATGTTATTTCAAAATCGTGTAAAACAAGACAGCGTAGAAAAAGAGTTGGGTTTATATATATATATATTGATGATTAATATTTTATAGAGAAAGAAATTTTCAGTACTCTTTAGAAACTTAGTTTCATGATAATTGGCTTGAAGGAAGTCTTCAAGACACGGTAAATATTGTAACTTCAGTTTTTGTGTAATTTTTTTCTGTCACTTAATCATCAATACATATTTATAAAAATTATACTTAAATTGTTGATCCTCAAAACTAAAATGTATGTTTTGTTTTCATAAAAGTTATTAATATTTTTAATTATTTATTAAATATTAATGTTGTATTATGTTATTTAGATATAGGCTATTTTGTGTGGAAAAGTACTTTCAACTCACACAAGATATATCATCTGGCATCTTCTGAAAAATCTCTGCATGTGTGAAACTTCTTGCAGAACTTTGTACTAATTTTATAATTTGTTTTTGACGTGTAAATATATTTTTTATATATATGCAGTAAAGATTATTAATTGTAATTTTCAAATTTTGAAAATTTTCTTTATAAATGTTTGAAATATGTCATTCTTTTCATTTAAGCAATTTTCCTCATACATTATTAATTTATAAAGAATATTCAATGGCATTTCCTCACTTCGCTTTGAAGCCCCCTATATCATGTGTGAAAGTACCAAGTATGCAATATTTTAAGCTCAGATATCACCATGTATGTGTCTAGCTAAGTTGCATGTAAAAAATGGTTGTTAAGTGGCTTAGTTTGGCAGCAAGTTATTATCATATTCTTAAAACTTATACATTTCCATGTATGTAATTTATTGTGGAACTTTAGAAAATTATTATAGTTAATTTAATGGACCAAATTTTTCTTTCTATGAAATGTATATATGTAATGAAAGTACAATTAACTAAGTTTAGCTGATTTTCTTCTAATTAATTTAATTTTTAGCAGTATTGTTGGATATCTTTTTATTTAGCTGAAATATATATAAAAAAAATTTATATTGATTTCTTTATTAGTTGGAGTACCCATTCTTCATCTGGTTGAATTTTTAAAACGAAACTCGAAGAGCTCCCATCCAAACTGGTGCAATTTAGAATATTTTTTTTTTAAATTAAGGACTCTTATCCAATTTTTAGTGAATTGCATATTAGCCCCATAGGAAATAATGATTTTGCAGATAACATAGCAAAGACAAATATTAAATTTTGTAATTTATTTTTAAATTTAAATATTTTATTTAATGTAAAATAAATTAAGAATTTCTTTTTGGAAACATGAAAGTTATTTAAAATCTTAAGCTTTATTTTGAAAAAAATTAATAAAGTTTATAAATAAATCAAAATGAGCAAAGAAATACATGTAACATGGTCATTCTTCATGTTGATGAATTTTTAAAATGAAATTCAACAATTCAACTAGATCAAGCATTAAATATTTTTAGTGATGGTCTACACTCAACCCAGTGATAAACAACATATCCAAATTGGACAAACATAAGTTAAGATTGGTCTAAGAATTAGAGCATAGATATATGTCTAATTTTCTCTAGTTATTTTTGAATCCCAAGCAATTAGTAGATAAACTTGATACAAGCTATCTCAGAATTTCATTTTGATCTGTTGTTCAAAATTGAGTCTTTTATCCTAAATTACATTAAGGTATTTTGTGTGAGTAAATATTAAGAGTTAAGTATTGTATTAAGTAAGTGAGTTAAGTATTGTATCACATAAATAAATATTAAATTGGTATTATTTTCTTTGCTCACAGAATGTAGAGCTCCTTTTAAAATTCAACAGTTTATTTACATGTGCTATTACTTAAACCTTCTATTTCGACATATATCATATTGTTTTTTAATAATTAAGTATG
Organism: Nephila pilipes; assembly: GCA_019974015.1. Classification (NCBI taxonomy): domain Eukaryota; kingdom Metazoa; phylum Arthropoda; class Arachnida; order Araneae; family Nephilidae; genus Nephila; species Nephila pilipes. Next base: position 62,223 of record BMAW01012166.1, on the reverse strand, counting down.
ATTTAACAACATAAATATTTGGTGAGTATTGATATTTGCTGGTGTAAGTGATAAATAAGAATATATTGGTAAGAATATATTTAACAAAACATCCAAAAGTACAATATAGGAATATATGTAGGAAATATATATATGTATATTGTGTGGCCTTTCGTTAGAATATTTGTTAAGTATTGACATTCACCAAAGAAAAAGTCTACATTCTTTAGATTTCAATCATCCGCTGTAACATATACATATGTTTGTGTTGATTAAGGATTTATAATCCTCTCTTCTCATTTGTAAAAACTACTTGGTTAACATTTGAAATTTTGTGAAACTTTATTTATTCAAATAATTTTTTTTATGAATATATATTATGTTGTAAATGATTTTTTAAGAATTTTTATTTGTGGCTCGAAATGGAAGCATTTCCATTGTATTCTTTTGTACTGTATTTTATTCTTCTGATATCTTTATGTATTTGGTTGATTTGATATTGTTTTTACTCTCAAAGATAGGGAAAAGAAGGGGGAAAAGACTGCAGCAGCAAAGCCATATTTACTAGTAGTTTTGTTTCAGATTAAATACTGATTATTTTTTAATAAATTTTTTTGAGGACAGATGTTCTTATTTTGGTTACATTCTTGTTTGTCTCTCCTCTCCCTCATTAAAAAAAGTAAGCACATTCAAAGATATCTTACAAGATATGAAGTTTTAACATACATGAAATTGCAAATAATTTCCTACTTTTTGATATCCTTTTTTTCATTTTTGCTTATCAATACAATGAAACAAAATTATTTTCCATTTTTTGAAAATTTAAATTGAGTTATAAAAAACACTGAAATTCTTGTAAATAGAATCAAGAACACAACATAGGTCTACAAAGTTGAATTCATAATTGAAGTACGCAAATAAATAAAATTCTACTTCTCTTTTATTATTAATGTAACTAACAAGAATTTTACTTTCATCTTTTCAAATCATGTTCATTTGACATAGCTTTTTCATACTTTAAGATATCAATATGTTAATCTAGTACCAGTATTTTTATGGTGCACTAAAAAGTATTAAAAGGCTTGTTTTCTGGTGAAAGTTTAATAAAAAATATTTTTTGAATTGTATCTTACTTTTTTCTCTCTTTTTGCTGTCATTTTATTAGATAGCAAATAGTATTTTTGAACAAAAAAAGGTAGATTAACCATCTATTTTTTTAAGAGTATTCAAACTTTTTCTTTTGTAATGAGACCATAGGGAATATCACAATAATTATAGGCACTATATATCCAGACTGTAGATTTGCTTATGCAATGTATTGAAATTTTAAAAAAATTAATTAAAAGAACCCAGTTTACGAAAACTTTTTAAATTAAAAGTTCTATACAAAGTTTTCCAATGAGCAGATTTTTAAAGTAAATGATGAATTGTCAAGAAAGGGACAATAGTAAATTTTTCTGATATTAAAATTTAAGGAAACAGTAAATTATTATATTGAATGTTATGTCTGCTAAATGTAACTAAAATTTAAGCAAATGATTAAAAAAATCTAATTTACATACTAAAAGATTGAAAAGTGATCTGGTACACTACTAGCCTCTTGGGTGGCTAATAAATGGAATCAGTTTATAAATATGCTCATTTGTATTCTTATTTTATTACTGGTTGAGCAAATTTTAGTCTCAAAATTTTTAAACAATTTTAATTTCTCATAATTTTTTTTTTAAATTTTAATATTTCAATATTGTAAATTTATTGCATCAGATTTCTTTCTAATTTCTATTTTAAATAAATTGTATAGATTATTTTTCCATACTTTGTTTTCACTTTGTTCCTGTTTTAATTCAATTTATTTTATAATCATTTTGTTAACATTGTATAATTTGTGTGGAATAATTTTAAATTCTAGATACACGATTAAAAATTTGGTTCTAATATATTATGAGCAAATATATTTTTAAATCTATGTCTAAAAAGTATTAATTCACTTATTTTATATGAACTTAATTACATATGTTGAGCTATATAATTTTTAAAAATTACTCATGTAATTCCTAATTTCCAGTGGTAAACTTAATTTGAAATACTTTATTCTAATGAAAGAAAATTTGATATGTTAGCTTACATGAATAAATTTTTGAATGCTTTGTTTACTCAGTTTTATGAAATTGTTTTTATTGTTTAAAATATATATTCCTTCCCTCAAAAAAAAGAAAGAAAATCAACCTCTTTTTAATGTAATTATGTGAAGGAGGCAAAGTATCAGAAATGTCAATTTTTTTTAAATCAGTATGCTAAAAATTATAAATTATCGTTTATCTTGAAGTGACTCTAATTTTTTGCTAATAAAATTTAGGTTTTCTTAAATAAATGAAATGGTCAAATCTAAAAAGGAAAAAAAAAAAAAAAAAATTTTTTTTTTTCAAATTTTTTCCCCCCCCCCCCCAGCTTAAGGAATTGTTTGCAATGTATTCTGTAAATGCAAATTGTTATTTTCATTAAATTCATAAACTTACAGTTGTGCATATAAATACTATGTATTTTTTATTAAATTTTTTTAGTTAAGCATTTATAGCTTTATTTATTTCCCTGGAATTTTTTTTTTTTTTTTTTTTTTGAAAATTGTAAATCTGGTCTTACGGTGATTCTTGCATGTATTTTATTAAAATCTTTGTAAAAATATTGTTTTGCTTATCAATGAGTCTGAAAAGAATTCTCTGATGTATTTTATTTGAATCCTAAAATGAAAATATTTTAAGTATTTCTTATATATAAGTATATTAATTGAATGAAAATATATTTGGTTAATTTATTTTGAATGGGAAATGATTTTAAAAACATTTTTTTTTTTTTTTCATTTGTGTAAATCTCAAAATACTACTAACTTAATTTTAATCAAAAAAATTATAATATTTTTAGATTGATTTTGAAAATAAATTTTCTGCAAGTAATAAATGAAAAGTCATCTCATAAATGTAATTACTTGGAGTTACTTTGAATTGTTTTTTTTTAAAATCTTTTTAAGGTTTTTATTAATATATCTGTTTATTTTTTTAGCTTCTGTATGGAATTTGGTCTACTTTTTAAACACTTCTGGATTCTTGTAACTTTGTCATGACTGATTTTTCCATTTCCCAAGATATTGAGCAAGATATCCATTAATCTCTTATTTGAATTCATTCTCACTGTTTGTTCCATGTGATTATTTATCCATGTGATCCATGTTCTTACTTACTTTTTCTGCTCTTGAATATCACATTATTTGTATTCTGTCATTAGAAATAAATTTTTTCCAAGTTATTATATGATTTTCTAACTCTTGCCTCCCCATACCAATATTTAAAATTGAGATTATTTGAGTTCATTTTCCTAAAAAGCTTTAATTTGTTTTTTTAAATCTCTTTATGGCATTCCTTCTTTTACATCTGTATTTTATAATATTGCAGCTGGATCAAACTCTACTCAGGGTATTAAAGATCATTCCCATGAATCTTCAACAACTCAAGTAAAAAAGAATCAATTCAGAAGCAAGAAGTTGAATGTTTGTAATTGTCAGCATTGTGATTATAAAACTTCAAGTAAGTTTAACATGCAGAGACATCAAGTGGTCCATAGTCACACACAGTCTGTATCATGTCCACTATGCAAAAAGCAATTTAATAACAAACCCAGGTTGAGAAGCCACATGAATTGGCATGAAAGAATCAAAAGTCGCAAAAAATATTCAAAGTTTAATTAAAAAATAGGAAGATTGTTTAAGATGTTTTGAGGATTTCTTTTTTATTCAAAGTAAGTTATATCATGACTTTTCCAATTATTTAATTGTAGTATCAAACTCAGATAATTTGGGGTCAAAATAAGTATTTTAACTTATAAAAATACACAGAATTATTCAGCAAGTAATTATATATGTATGTGTATATATATGTGTGTGAATTTTTCACCTCTCTGAAATAAATTTTTTTACTGATGTAAAGAATCAAATGTCTGTATCTTTATAAGTAAGATTATCATTAAGGTAATTAAAATGTATGAAAAAAAATTAAAAGTTCTTAAGGTTATCCTATTAAAATAAGATTTTAGTTACTCAAAAAATTTTCAAAAAATTCTTTGCATGGACTTATTTGATTTAAAGGAAACATAGGCACAATAGAAAAGAAACAAAAATAAAATTAAAAAAATCACTAAAAAATTTTAATTTGGAAAATTAATTTTTTAAATTTACTGTTGGATACACAAAAATAGAATTCAGAAAACATTAAAATAAGCTTACAGAATTCATATTTCACTTGTCGTATTGCAGTAGCCTAGTGGTCATGGTTTCGGACTCGTTGCCGTCAGTTTTCGTTGAGTCACAGGTTTGAGCATTGGTCACTAAGGACTCGCCATGTAGCCTGGGCTGATGCACATTAAATCTGTTGGCCTGGTGTGGAAGTTGGCAGAGAGGGTGCCAGCTCAATTGTCCTCCTTGTGATTTGACTGAGGTTCAAAATTATGAGCCCTCGTGTTGCTTCTAGTGTGATGTTTATAAAACCAAACCAAATAATTTGTAGGATCAACAGTTAATATAACTTAACAACAATACCTTTTTTTAAAGTTTGCTTTTAAGATCCGGAATCAAATCATTCAAATTTTCTTTTTCTCATTTTTGAATTCTTTCTATTCGGGTTAATTTTTAATGAAAATTAATTCTACAAAACATGTTTGAACTTTGAATTTATAGATATGCTCTTTGAATATGTTTACTGAACATGCTTGTGTTTTAATTACTTTGTGATAATGATAACATTCAAATAAATAAATTGGATGTCATGTTATCAGTGACATATTGGTATAAGTTATGAAGATTTTAATATAATCATGGATGGGCAGGAAGAGCAAGATTATGGGATCTAAAAGACTGAAATACCAAATGGCTGAAGTCTGACTTATGACCTTAGCTAGGGAAAATAGAATAACCTTCATTCCTTGGATATCCTACGATGAATATACACTCCCAATGTACTTTGTCCATACCATCCAAGGTCACCCTTTTTCTATGGTGTGGTGGACTGCAGGACTATAGGAAGACAGTTGAATTTTCTTTGAATGAATAATAAATATCATTGACTTAGACTATACCTGCTAATCTAGGGGACTAGAAACAACAAAGATTTTTTAGTTATATATACAGATGTAGCAAAAATGTGACACTTCATACCTTAACTTTCACTGCTGTAGAATTATTAGAACTATAAATTTTGTGATTGAATCTGGTACATGTCAAATGAAAGTGATGTATCATACTGTTAATACAAAATACATTTAATGTTCATATCTTTTTCTTTGCAAGATTAAATGATTTTAAACATGGAACAGTCTGCTTAGTGATAATTTAAAGTTATAAAAAGTTATGAAGCTATGTGTATTTCTGAGTTGAATTTAATTTGAAATTTATGTAAACATATATAATTTATTTAATAATGTTTTATTTTAAAATAAAGCTTATTAATTTTTGCCTTTTCCTTAAAAATTTTTGTTAACCCATCTGCATCTTTTTTACTTGACTGAATGATCAGTAAATGAGATACTTCGTTCTTAGTTCACTGGAATCGTTAGGTAAGTGATCTTATTTTTTTTAATAAGGTTTCTTTCTTTTTTTCTTTTTGTTAGTTGAATTTGGTACTAAGTACTCTTTTTTTTTTTCTTTTTCCCCAGTAAATTTATACCCACCTAATATAGATTTTTAAAAAAATATTCTTTTCATACAATAGTGTTATTTTTGAAAATGTAGCCCTCTTCCGCATGTATGTAAATAATAACTTTCTGATTACAACTTCCAGTAAACGTTTTGTTTTTGAAATTGCAATTTATAAATCTTTAATTACATTTGCTTATTTTTTATAATTTTTAAAGAAAGATTTTGACTTAGCATATTCAATTTTTAATTTTGTAAACTGCTTATTATTTTTTTAATATTATACAAAAGTAAATATTGCTGAAAGGCTTCTTTAGAAATGTTTTGCCTATGTTTGTATTTTTTGTTTTGTGTAATGTATTTATCTCAATAATAATACAATAGGCTCCTGTTATAAATAGAGTCGATGTGAACTAATCAAAATAATCAATTTCATGTTTTTCTTAAGGAATGCTAATGAATCTTTATTAATCTTTTTTATACAATTGAGTGATGAAATGAAAATTAAGTGTCGGTTGAATGTTTCAGAAAACTAGAACTTTAATATAAGTTTAAAGTGATCCTTTAAGCAGTTATTTTTTATTTTTCTTTCTGAATTTGGTTTCAAGTTGCACATTAAATATGATTTTGTTTTTGATTTGAATATTATAATTAAATTATTGCATTTCTTCATAAAAGAAGTTTTTATTTTTTTATTTGATTTATGAGTACATTATCACATTATAGTAACTTGGCTTAATATTTATTTTTTATACATAATATTATTTTGATGAGTGATTTTGATTTAGATAGCTTTTATTTTACGATTTTGAAGTATTAAAAATTGTAATATATTTTTATAATTATTTTTCAGCTGTAGCTATTGTACACTCCATATAAAATTATCCTTCAATTTTTAAATTAGTAAAATGATTATTTAAGGTATATGTTTTAAATGCAATGTGTAAATTTTTTTCAATAACATTTTAATTCTAGATGCTCATCAACATTTATATACACATTGATTCCAAAAATTAAGCATAATTAGTAATTATGTGAATAATGAAGGAAACCTAAGTCAGAATGGCAGGGAACGCAATATACAAATGTAAAATTACTATAAATGTGAAAGCATAATAATTTCTATTTTCCAAAATAACAGTTTGAAATTAAACAGGACACTTTAGCAAAAAACTTTACACTTTAGTGAAAAATAAATGGAATAAACTGATGATGATGCTATGAGAATATATGTGGTTACCTCTGACAGTCAGCATGCCACATTATGATTTTCTATACTTGCTGCGATGTGGATCAGTTGTGAGCACAAACTCTATTCAGTTTTTGATCGAAGCTTGGAGGGCGTGAAAAAGCTGCAACTTGTCTCCTGAGTTTATCACACACATGCTTCATAGGATTGAGATCAAGTGAGTTAGCCGGTTTCGTTATGCTTCAGATATTTTGCGTTTCAAAGAAATCATTAATCAGGCTCCCAGGATGGCAAGTTGCATTATAATCTGAAAATGTGAAGTCAGGAACGACAGCACCTCCAAACAGGTCAAGAATTTAATCTCTGTTTTTAGTAGTCACAGACCCCATCTGAAAGATTTGGAGGCCTGTTTGGCTATCCAACATAGGGCCTGGCCATACCATGACTCCACTTGATAGGAACCAATGACTTTTCACGACCGTGTGAAACAGAATTCGATGTTCTTGCCATTTCGTTAGCTGATGAGAATCAGTGTTTGGGCTAAAGCGAGATTCATCGCAGAATATCATATTGGCATATTGTCTCAATTCTAATTTAAATGAGTGCTTTTATGTATACATGTGAGGAGAGTGCAAACTGCTGGTGATCTCGCATAGGGACCAACATGATTGTATCTGCTGTAAACAGTTTTTCTGGAAATTCAAACTCCTGTGGCAGCTATGAGTGCTGAACCCAGTTCTCCGGCGTAACTATCCTTCTGGTGTCGCACAGTTATTACCAGTTATTGGTTCTGGTAAATGATTGCAATTTTTGGCTGACTTGATACTAATTGTTAATTAACATTTCTTGCGCTTTGAAACCTCTACTCCATTCTTCAGATCACAATTGAAGTACATTCAGAATTCAAGATACTTCAGTTTGTGATAATCTGTTTTTGAGTAGACCAATTCTTCTTTTCACAAATATGTCCATTTGTGCTCTCTGTACCATAATTTGTTCTGTTTAATTGTTACTGTTCCTTTGCACATAAATTGCACAAAACTTGTCTGAACTGCCTATGCTATGCGAACTGGTATAAGTGGTTATTTTGTGCATGAAGATGTCAATTATTTTGCATAGTGACAAAATTTCACCTTTAACCACTGATTCTCCTCAAGTTATTTCTAACAAATTCACAAATATTCTAATTTTTTTTTTTTTTTTTTTTTTTTTCATTTTACAAATTTTGCCTAACTTTTGAACACAATTTTATTTTTAAATTTTTTTTCTTTATTTTCTTTTATTAGAACTCTTTGTTTAACTAACGATTATTTTTGTTGCTCACATTATTTTATATAGGAATAGTACTTAAAACTATTACTTTATTTATTTACATGACATTTAGCATTGTTAAAATTTTAACCCATTTATCTTTCATACAATAAAGCAAGTATAAAATATTAGAATAAGTCCAAAACACATAATGGATTTCTCAATATATATTTATGTGTATGTAAGGATTCTGGTATATCAAGGAGTATAATGATGATGAATAACTTTTTTGCAAACACTAACTTTTATTGGGATGGATGAAAAAGCACTTACAAACATGAACAAATACATTGAATCTCAAATACAAAGACATGGCTGGGGTAGCCTATTGGACTAGGTTGCAAACTTGTGATTCATGTTCTTTCCATCAGTCATGGGTTCGAGTCCCGAAGCCTCTATGAGGTATATGTTATGTATGGGGCCTGATGCATGTTGAATCTGTCAAGGCTCAAAGTCTTCCTCTTGGCATGGTTTGGAAGTTAGGAGAGGGGGTGACAGCTCATACAGATGTTGTCCTTGTCACTTGATTGAGGTTCAGAATTATGAGGTCCATTACCAGTAGCCATCTTGATGCTTCTAGAGTGACGTTAATAAAACCAAATGAAAATTCAAAAAAAAAAAAAAGTCAAAGTTACCACAACAATGTTACTATATCCTTGCTCTTAATGGAGAATATATAGCTTCTTCATTTTTAAGAGGAACCAATTCTCCATTCCCCCTTTGGCCTCAATACCCCGACAGCCTGATTGCCTTCTATTACACTACATTCCTCCATCACAACACTGCCTGGTGTCTCAGAATTCTCCACATATATATTATATCACTGTTATTTACTATTCTGTATGTAAAATAAAACATTATCACATTTTTTGAAACTTACTGTTTTTGAAATAATTATTAATGTATTTCGAGTTTATTTTATATAATGCCCAGTTTTTTATTTTTATTTTACTGTTTGATTTTTCCTGAGTTAAAATAAATGTGATTTTTTTTATAATATTTCATTTTAAATATTTCAGTACTTGTTAATAAAATATTTTTGTTATACTTATTAGATTTTTTTTGTATTTGATTTTAATTTTGATATAATTAAAAATGAGTGCAGTGAAATTATAAATAATTTTCTTAATTTGTCCATGCTAACGATACCTAAATGTATTTAAATATATTCAAGATTTTATTTATCTTAAATTATCAGAAGCTTCCATTTGATAAAAGATAAATGGATAAGATCTTGCATAATGATGGTGGTTGATTTTTTATTAAATCATAAATGAATGAAACACTTCAATATTTTAGGTGTACATTCTTCATAAGTTGCTTTTTATTTGTATCATCTTATTATATTCTCGTACAGTGTACAATTTTATAGAGTGAGTCATTTATTTTATTTTCATTAATGAAGTGTTATTGAAATATTTATATGTTAAGTTATCAATATTCTGATATTTAAGCTACACTTTTTGATGTACAAGGGATGTTCCAAAATTAAGTTGCATCATTTTTTTTTCAAATGGAAACTTTATTGCCAATAAATAAACCATGTCATCATGAAAAATAGTGTCACCTTGCACTATTTTTTGACAAAGTCACAATTGACATGAAGACATTTGCCATAGTATGCAATCAGTTAGAAGAAACAACTCTAGTAAAACTTAGTACCTTGCAATGCAAGAAATTATCGCATAGCCTGCTCCACCTCAGCATTGTTTTGGGTAAACCTAAGCACGCCTAATATGCTGTGTGGATGCCACATGTGACACTGTTTTGTACCTATCCACTAACACCATATCTTGTACTCTTAACAGTGTTGTTTTCATTTGTGAATGTGTATGGACATGCGCTTTGATCTTCATCCTCTAACACATCAATCAATAACTCCCGAGACTAACCCAGAGATGGCGCTTGTAGTAAACCAGTAACCAGGTCTTTCTAGAGTACTAACCTTTGCTTGAAACGTGTCAAAATTTTAAGTCGATCGGACCAGAAACAGCTGAGTTATCGAGGTTGGAGTAAAGTCGTTTTGTAGTTTGTTTTAAAAATGGAAAAAACCGAGTTTCGTGTTCTGATAAAACATTGTTTTTTAATGGGTAAAAACACCGTGCAAGCGAAACAATGGATTGAAAAATGTTACCCGGACTCTTGTCCATCAAAAGCAACGATTTGTCGGTGGTTTGCCGAGTTTAAACGTGGTCGTACCGACACAAATGACGCAGAACGCTCGGGTAGACCTGTGGAAGCCGTTACACCGGAAAATGTGAGTGAAGTGACAAAAATTATAATGAAAGATCGTAAAGTGAAGCTCCGTGAGATTGCTGAGATGACACAGATATCATATGGAAGTGTATTTACTATCCTTCATGAAAAATTGAGCATGAAAAAGGTTTTTTCCAAGTGGGTGCCGCGATTGCTTTCGATGGAACAAAAACAGCAACGAGTCGATGATTCAGAAAGCTGTTTATCGCTATTTACTCGCATCAAAAAAGATTTCTTTCAAAAAAAAAAAGATTTTTTTGAGGGGGGGAAAAAAAAGATTTGGAAAAGCGTTGAAACGATTGTATCACCCTAAAAAGTGATTAACAAAAGGTGTTATGTTGATGAATAAAAAAAAAATTTGCAAAAAAAATGTTGTTTTTAATATTAGTCTCGGGAGTTATTGATTGATGTGTTATATCATGACTGATGAGGTGAATTAAAGTTCATAGTTTCAGTATTGCTCATGTTAAATAATAATCAAAATATATCTTTTTTTGTTTACCAGGAAGTAAAACAGTTGCAGGTGACTTGGAATTTTGATTGGAAACATGCAAATGCTTTCAAGAAACATTTAAGATTGTCTTAAAAATTACGAGCTTGTTTCTTGCTTTTACTGTGTGAACCTAAGTTTATTTTGAAATTTTCTCTCTTTTGTTGTTTTATAATTGTTATATGTAATTCAAAAAGAGCTTTTAATTGGATAAAAATTCTCACTTTTCTCTATTTTTTTGAAGGTTTTTTTATAATTAAGGTATGTTTTATGTATTGTCTCCTCTTTTGTTATAATTTGCTTTTTCATCTGCTAATTTCTTTAATATTAGGAATATTAAGTTGCATGTAAAATAAGGATTTGAAAAATTAAAAAGTGGAGAGTGTAAATTATTGTATATATCTTAATATAATTCTTGAAAATTTTTAAAATTTTTGCACATTTTAGTGTAAATGTCTAGCAACATACACAGTAAGATTTTAAAGTAGTCTGAGTAAGATATTGTGAAAAGGGGCATATATGTATATGATAGAAATGAAACATTCATTTTTATTTATTGTTTTTATTGAAAGAAGTTCAATTTTTCTTATCTTTTTTAGTAACACTCTAAATGTTAAGCACTTATAATCCTGTACAACTTTAAAAAGTGACCAAACGAATATTGTATGGCTGTGAACTCACCGAAAATGATTCAAACGTTTATTTTCTGAACGTATATTCTGCTTTTTCCAAGATGTTGTGAAAGAAAAGAGAAATATTTTCATTACCAGTAGCTGTGCTTAATTGGATCACTTAACCCTTTAAGCAGTTTGCCCGTACAGTGTACGTGCTACCCGAAATTGGCCTCTTCTGGTTTGCCCGTACGCTGTACGGGCATCGATATTTTCTCCTTTCCTTTTCTGGTTTGCCTGTATTTTTCATTATTGAAAGAGACTATTTAGTATTATTATTTTTCAACAGATGGCGTGGCTTGTCCATGTAAATGAAATTCTTTTCATCCAGGTTTTTCTATGTAGCGGGAACTTTTCTTTGAAATTTTTGTTCTACTGTATGCCGTGCTTGTGAATTTTATGAAAATTATGGATGGAATAGACGACAAAAATACTTTCTTGTTAGATGATGAACTACATTCTGATACAGATACAGATATTTCTTCTAATTATTTGGATTATTCCTCAGATGACTCGTGCAGTGAGCTCAGCTCTGATGAAGATTTGAGTTCTTCTTTTTTCTCTTCCCCTCTTGGAATTATATTATTTTATAAAAAATGGAGGGAGAATCCACCAATCAAATTATTTATTTTAATTTTCCCTCTCACTTGGAGGGAAAATATATTCTTATGATATTTTGAATATCATAGTATGGTACTTAATTATATGCAATAAAAAATATTCCTTTTTTGGAACCATTTCTGGTAAAATAATTGACTGCTTAAAGAGTTAAGGCATTGCTTAATCCAAAAAGTAAAATAAAATATTTGGAGGGTTAATATTGGAACTTTCATTGCATCTAAGATATATAAATTAGTAAAATAATGAAATAATCATTTAAGAAATTTTTCAGACTATCAATTTTCATTGATTTTACTTTAAACATACTCACATATTTAATATAATTTTACTTAATATTGTTTATATTAAATTTGAATTTTAAAAGTAATAAATAATGAAATAAATATGCTAAAATAAAGATGAACTATGCTTGTTTGGAAATGTAATGGGTCACATGATTGAAATTTAAATTTTAAATCTCATTTGGTCTCTTTTATTATTTATGTGTAATTATACCTGAAAATGTCCATATCTTTAAAAGAAAGATATTTTTGTAAATAGTACTTTTTTATGCAGTTGAGTTAAACTGTTGAGTTAAATCTGATTCAACTGAAAATTGTTGCATATTAAACTTGAATTCTTAAATATTTGTTTGACATTTTGCAAATTTTAGGAACCAGCTAAGATGCCTAATCATATTACGATTCAAAATTATAGCATCTGTCACAAGCATCCCATTGAGTTGGTTTAGAATGTTGTTTTTAATTTTGCTAGACAATTAATATAGAACTCTCTTGGTAATCTGGCTGATGTAGGATCAGAAATTCACCAAATTACTGAAAAATCACTGATAATAGCACATTTAAGCAGCAAAAGCTATGCATTATTGGATAAAATTTATTAGCACACATGCAAATAAAGTGTCATATACTTTAAATAACTAAAAATATTTAAAAATACTGTTTTGTATGGATAGCATATATCATTCCGTTGAAATAGAATGTCTAAAGTAATGTCTGTAAGGCTTGTCTATATGTGTAAAAATGTTTTATTACTGGCAGGACTGGATAGGTGAAATGCCATCTTAGAGAAGTAGTACTGTACTTTTTTTTTTTTGAAGGGAAAAGAAATAAATCTTTTGACTTTGTTAACTTGCTTAACTAGACATGGATACATTAAGTACTACAGTTAGAACTATAAATAAATCATTACTATAAATTAATCATTAGTACTATAAATAATCATATATAATACATCATGAGTACTTTTAAAAAATCGGTTGATAAATTGAATATAAAATCGAGATTAGTGTATGTGATGAAATTTTTTAAGAAATTGTTATGTCCATATTAAGAAAAACGTTTCATTAAGGCTTGGGAAAAAACCAATATATTTGCACAATTTTAGGACAAATAAATAGCTGTTCAAAATTAGTAGAATGGGATTCTTTTTGGTTTCATATTATATTTTAATGAGGTATAGTGATCATAGCAGATTAATCTTGAAACTGTTGAATATACTTTGATTTTATGAGCTCAGTTTGAAGTTCACATATAGGGATCAGTATTATCGGCATAGTTTTCAAATGTTTTAACTCTATTTTTGCACTGTTGAAAATTGTTGTACATTTTATTTAGAAGTTTCTTAGGTTAAAATATATTTACTTTGATGCATTATATATCTTTTACTCAATATCTATTTATTTTTTTGAAATGAATGAAATTTTTTAATGGTGACACTTTTTAAAGTTTAATATTATCTTCTTTTTCTCATTTTAATCTTGTAAAGTTTTATTTGTGTAACATTTCAGTAAAATTTAGTAATTTATTATTTAAAGTCTTTTAATATGACTTCTCAGTAAATTGTGTATGTATTTCTATGTTAAATGTAACTTTTGATTTTATGCTTTATTTATGTATTTTAAAGATGTATATTTTTATAGTACAATTTTTAGTTTCAAAATGTTACTTTAATTTTTTTCCATCATTACTTTTTTTTATTCAAAAAATATATATAATGTTCCATTATATGTATCTTCTATTTTTTTAAGTTTTCTCCTTATGTATTTTGAATTTCTTTCTGGTTTTTAATTTTGAGTAATTTTTTGATTCAATTTTATGTGAACTGTATAGTGCTTAAATTAGACCTTTGTTTAAATTTAGATAAGAGTGAATAATATTTTTCTCTGTACATGTTATAAGATAATAACTATATGATAAATGTATTCATTACAAATATCTGTAATATATATGTGTAAAGTAGTAAGTATTATTTGGATTGCTTGACTCATTGTGCTGTAATAAAAGCTGTTATCATGTTTGGGTTCCTTGAATAGTTGTGAACTTTTTTTTTTTTTGTCATTTCATAAATTTGCCTCAATTTTGTCTTTGTCATGTAAAAGTTTAGAAGATAATGTGAAGTTATTTTGTAATGTAAAAAAATTATTTGATAACTTCTTCAAATTAATAAATAATGTGAATTTTTATAATCATTTTCTTAATTTATTTAGAAATTAGCTGAAAGCACTGAATAATACTTATTATATTTCTTAGAAGTGAAATTTATTTTTTATGAACTAAATATTTTGAGGACAGAGATTTTAATGGTCAACTCCTTTTATTTTAAATTTTAACTGTGTCGAACAAATTTCTTAAAACAGTGGTTCCCAAACTTTAAAACTCACAGTACTCTTTTTTCATATTTAAAGTTTCTCCACTGTGACCTATCCTGTATAAAAGCATGTTTAATCATAAGTAAGAAGTATGTGATTCAACAATTCCCCAGAGTGCTGCTGTCTGTACTTTGGGAATCACTGCCTTAAAAAATATATCTTAAATTTTCAAAATCCAAGATTATGTGCTGTTCTGTATAAATTTGTTTATCTCCTAAAACTACAAAAATTAATTTTTTGAAAAATACAGAACCAGTTCTATTAAATTAGTGTTAATGCCATCATAAGTTTATGGGAATTTACAGAAATTTCGAGATAGGAGAGGGAAAAAACATCTTTAAAATTACAATTGTTGTGTTCAATTTTAATTTCAACTCTATATTTACAAATAAAAAAGGTTTTTTTTATGTATATAAATTTAAATTTGTTGTTTTATATTAATTTGACTTATTTATTTTTGTATACACTAGACAGGTGGGTATTTTTGTTATTGAAAATGTATTTGTTAAATATTTTTTAAGTGAATACATTCATAATATTATGGAATATTATGTTTATTTAATGTAACATCTTTTTTTTCCAGCTTGGATGCATTTTAGCCCCCCCAAAATTGTAAAAACAATGAATCACAGAGCATCTTCCTTTATTGCTAATGGCCCTGTAGGAAAAAATCTTGAGACAGTGCAATTTCAAGATCTCTCGGAGTCTCAAGAACAGGCTTTTGTGAAAAGCTCACAGTCTGAAAGCCAGAATACTGTAGAAACATTTAATTATAGGTCATCTTCATTGATTCGGAATTCTTCTGTGATTGGACAAAACTCTGATTTGTCTCAATCTCAAGAACATGTGTCTTTGAAAGATTCCCAATCTCAAGAGCAATCATTTGTTTGCACAGTTTGTTTAAAAAGATTGAAACACAAAGCCAGTTTAAATGCTCATATGAGGATCCATACTGGTGAAAAACCATACAGCTGCAAAATTTGTAACTGTTCCTTTACCTTTCGTACTTCTTACACAAATCATATGTTCAATCATCATGGTGTGTTATAAATCAGTGATTTTTAAATCTTTTTGAATCATAATCCCCTGAGAATAATAGTTATGACTCAAAGACTTTAATATAGTGAATGTTATCCAAATGAAATAATTTGTGTGGGATTTCATATATGAAGAAATGGAATATCTTTATTCAAGCCTAGTTGATACTTTAATAAATTATTTCTTACTCTTGTAAATAATTACTGATCTGTATACTATGGTATACAGATCAGTGGTTCATGAATCATTTGAATGCAGTCTGTAGGCAATAAAAGCATTGTGCTTTCTCTCCATTCATGTCATATCAAGAACACAGTTTGTAATTTTTTGATGAAATATAATTTTCTGTTACAGATAAATATTCCTGCACCCTTGTTTCATTTATGTATTTGTCACTTTTCCTATAATTTTTTTTAAAAGAAGTAAATACTATCTGTAAATTTTTTTTTTAAATATATTTGAAGATTAATAAAAACTTACCCCCTTCATATTTATCGATATTAATGAATATTGCATAAATCAAAAATAACGTGGCTTCAAAGTGAAAACTACTCATCAAAGTATTAAGTAGTTCTGTCATTGTTTTGGAGTACATAACATTTCAAACTAATCATTCCAGAATATTTGTTATTTGTATCCATAAGTCATGAAATTATTTTGTATTTTATAAATTAATTAATTTTATATGTAATTAACAATAAAGTAACTGCAAAGTTTTTTTTATTTTTTTTTATTTTGATCTATATTTAATTGAATAATTTTTTAATAAAGTAAGAATTTAAATCTTTTATTGAAGTATTAGTGATTTTGGTAGAAAAAATGCACAAAAAGTATTGTTTTGAAATAAAGGGAGGGGGGGGGGGGGTCTTTGACTTTTTGTAAATATTTTACACAATTTTAAAAAAGTCAGATTTTTAAAAGAATCATAATTCCTCCAATGTTTCCTAATTATTTTTATACATATTCTAAGATCTCAATTAAATTTTAAAATGTATTTAGCTGCATAATTATAAATTATTTAGTGCTAAATTGAAACTTTATTTCTATGTAACTTTAGATAACATGTTAACATCCTGCATTATATGAGAAGTTACCAATTACGATGCATTAATGAAACTTTTATGTCTTTTTGTGTGTCAAAAAGTAATCCATTCTAGGAAACATATTTCTAGAATAGTTATAATTATTGTAAAATGAAGAAATGGTTATTGCTTTTTCATGTACTTTAAAAATTAGTTCATGTATCTGTTAACTTATTAATTTGATCTGTTAACTTAATTCTTCTGTGAATATTTTGATTTGTATGTGTAAAATTATGCAATTTCTCATTTTTTACAGTTTATTATTATTAAAAAAATATGTGTATTCTGAAATTTGCTTATTAAAAAAAGCTTAATCCATATTCTGTGCAAATTAATATTGAATTTGTTCATTCATGTATCAGAAACTCTAGAACTGTGTATTATTTTTATTACCCCCTCCCACTTTTTCCCGATCAAATTTTTCTTTCGTGAAAAATATTTAAGATACTTTGCTCAAAACCCATGGATTATTGAGATTGATGCAACATTCCCCACTTCCTTGAAATAGATATGTAACATACTTTTTTGTTTCCTTTTTTAGCTTGATTTCATGTTTAATGTATTTATATTGATTGTTTATTTTAGTATTGGCAGACAAATTTGTATTACCTTTTAATTGCTTATAGTGTGTTTGTATATATATAGGCTTTTGTTACATTATAATTTTAAAAGTTTTCTACATTATTTCTTAATACATGCCCTGTTTGAAATGTTTTGTTTTAATTTTCCTTAAAAAATCGGTTGCTTCTAAATAATTGTATTGTTTTCTAGGATGGTTCTCTACAAGTTCCGAAATGTTGCCAACTGAACTAAAATGTAAACTTTGTTCATATACCACACATCATCCTGCTTACTTAAGGAGTCACAAAGTGACTCATGCACAGAAGCGCTCATATATTTGTACAGTTTGTAAAAAAGGATTTAATCACAAATCTAATTTGAATGCACACATGAGAATTCATACAGGAGAAAGGCCTTTCAGATGTAGATTTTGTTCACGAAGTTTTACTTTTCAGTCTGCTTTAAGAAATCATCTAATAGCTCTTCATGCATCAGTACTATCTCCAAAGGATTATAATGAATGAAAAAAAAATTTAATTGTATTTTATATCCTTGATAGTTCAATAGGAAGTCATGATATTTGTGCATACTAAACAAAGTTCAGACCTTTTGTACAATTAAAGAATCTGCCTTGTTCCTTTTTGAAAGATTTTTGTTTTGTATTTTGAAATTTTAATTAAGTTTTGTTGCCTTTTTTTTATTGTAGAAAGCTGTTTTATTATGTAAAATATTGTGTATTTGTTTCTCAGAAATCTTTTGTAGAATCAAGTGGGTTTTTTTGATATTATAGTAAATAAAAATATTGGTTTGTCATTTTTCACTTGGATATTTTTTAGTATACTATCATGAATGTGTATCATTTATTTATATGTCTTGGATATTTACCTTCTTTTTTTTTTCCTTTCTTTTTTATTAAGAGGGTGATTTGGAACTATATAATCATAGATTCTAAATTGATTGTATTATCCTTGTAGAATTATTTAATGAATTCTTTTTAGATCAAAGCAATTGAACAGAATGAAGAAAATTTATTTCTTGTTATATATATATATATATATATATATTTTTTTTTATATTTTAGACAATTGTCTATATTTGTATTTCCTTTTTTTTTTTTTTTGCAAGGTGAATAATGATAATAGCAAGATAAATTAATAAAATATTTGGCCTTAATAATTTATCTTGCAGAAATTTTAATTAAATAAAAAAAATTTAATCAAACTATATGTAACTTTACATTTATATATAAATCAAACAATATATATATATTTTTTTTTGGGGGGGGGAATAGTGATTGAATGTTTTTTCATTATTTGTATTTATCAGCAATTCATTTTATTTTAATATTCAAAGCATTTAAAGAAATTCATAATATTTAGTTGACTCGATTAGTTGGGCACTATTTTTATGGTGCTAAATTAGTATAAAGTTAGTAATATGTGTACTAAGAAAATAATGTTATAATTTTATATTGATTTAGAATAGTAAACGGGGTTTTCTAAATGCTGTAAGAAATATGAAAAAGTATTACTTTCTTGGAATATAAATATAAAATATCTGATTGCTGTGTTTAATTAGCTTACTTATTTAATTAAGAAACTATTAAAATTTATTTAAATATTTATACAATCAAAACAGTTTGGATGTTATGTAGAACTGGAAAATATTTTAAATTATCATTAAGATTCAGACTTTGGATTTTTGTATTATATATTTTTATGATTTAAAGAATTTTTATTGCACTGCATGATTTAAAGTCTTATTTCTATCTAAATATGTTTTAAATTGGTTAATTATTATTATGAAGTTTATGGGATTGTCACGATTAAAATGATGCATTGTATTCTAAGTATTTTTCTCAAAATGTAAGGTTCTTATGGAATTTATATTTTATGAAATGAAAATTGGAAAACAACTTTATCTCTGTTTTGATTGTATCGAATGGATTATTTAATTAGTTTTGTTCTATTCCTGTTCTATCTTATATATAATGAATAAAGATTAAATTTTAAGAATTTCTATTTTTTTAAATATTTTATAAGCATAAAGTGTTGAATATTTTAAATGTTTCTAATCAGTAGTGAGATATATTTTTATTTGATTTTTTTAAATGCATAAATCTAATTTTGATTTTTTTTTCATAATTTCATTTTTAAATTGTATATTAATATTTTAATTTCTCAAAAATGACGAGTTTTTTTGTGTTTTAATTCTTTAGGTGTTTTGTTTAACTAAATGGAAGCTATTTAAATATTTATGTTTCAGTATAAGAAATGTTGATGTTAAGGACTTATGATTTAATGTCAAAAATTTTTATATTTATGTTCCATGTTCATTTATTATCTGTTTTAAGTTTTGTTAAATTATTTTTTAAAAATACATGAACAAATTTTTCCATCTTTATTAGCAGTTAGTTCCCTTTTGGAAAAATATTTAAAATACATTTAGCTAAATACAGATTATATGTTTGTTTCAAAAAAAGGTTTAGAAACTAATTATTAATATTAAAAATATACATTTTTTGAAATAATGATTTTAATAGTTTTTTTTAATAACATGCTTCTTCTGAAATATGAGACATTTCTTGAGTGAAAAAATTTATTCTAATGTATCAAAAATAAGTTTTTTTCCTCTTTTTTTATAGGAGGTACTTGTTTACCTGTTCAGAAAAGTAGAAACCAATTCACTTGTGGAGTTTGTTCATTTGCAACAAAAGATCTTGTAAGTTGGAAATCTCATGAATTATCTTATGGCCATAGACAAGCATTTGCCTGCCCAGTTTGTGGAAAAAAATTTACTCAGAAATGTAACATGAAAGCTCATACCAGATTGCATACTGGAGAAAAACCTTATAAATGCAAATTTTGTCATCAAACTTTTACTTACCAATCTGCCCTCAGAGGGCATACAATGTCTCATCACAAAATATCTGATTGATCAAGCTAGTGATTCTTCTCGTAAGCAAACATGAAATTATGGTACAAGCATAGCATTACAGAAAATTTACTAACTTATTAATAAACTTAGCACAAGAATTCAATCTTTTTTTCCCCTCAAAAATTAACTAGTTTCAGCATTTGTGTATTAACTCAATTTTGCACCTTATGAAAAGGTTGTGCCTGAATGAAAGTGTTATAATTCCTTTTATCAGAGGATTGCAAGATGAGGAAATGTACTCTAAAGTATTTTTTTTTATTTCTTACAACCAGAAGTAATGTTATACATAATTATATTGAAAAGAATAGTTTATATTTTCAGTAGTTTAATTTGTCATGTTAAGCATTGTAAAAGTGTACTATAAAATGCTTTGGTGTTTGAAATATTAATAAAATGTAAGTACCATATTTTCTATAATTATATTTTCAGCCGATGGAAAAGTAAGAAAATAATATTTCTAATTTTGATTTTTTCGAAAAAGTAATAAGATAGTTTTTTGATATGATGCAATAACATTTTTAATTTTTCTCGTTTTAATATTATATTTCTTAATTGTTTTGAAGAGATGGCTGTATTTTTAAAATGATTTCAATAAAATAAATAGATTAAGTCTGATCATGGATATTTGATTGATAATTAATATAATCATTACAGGAGCATGAATGAATATAATTTTTTTGTATCTTCATGTATGGGTTTCAAATTTTAAACTAAATTTTAGAATTAAATTGATCTGGGTTCCATTTTCAATATGATTTTCTTTATGATTATAACTTTTTTTATATTCTTTTTGCTTTCCTGCTTGCTTTCGTAAAATTTGCTAAAGATTAAATGAAACGTAATGACTAAATCCTGATTGGTGTTTTATAGCAACTCCCTAAGTTAAGGCAGTAAGGTCTCAACTTTCATGACTGACTTATTTGTCAAATTTTTACTTATATATTAATTTATAAATTCTATTATGCACCTTTTCCGAAATTTTTTCAGTTCTTCAATGTTTAATCCTTCCTTACTTTTTGTTGTTTTATTTCGCAAATATCTTTTAATTTCATATTTTTGATATGTTGAATATAAAATTCTGCTTTTATATAGAAATAAACATATAAAAATTGTGACAAATAGTTGTATGGTTTTGGTGTATAAATTGTAATTTTGTCTTGAATGAAATTTCTTTATTTCAAAACATTATAAAGTTTCTCATACATGTTCAATGTCATTGAATTTTTTTAGAAAAATTAAAATAAAATATAATTTTTCTGTTTTATAATATAAAAATATAAGTTTATTTGCTCGTTTCTTAAAAATACGTGATGTTCTCGGTTATTTCCTCTCTTATGTTCTCTATATTATTATAAAGATTTAATAATATTTAAAGAGAATTTAATATTGTTTAATTATGAATAATTATTAAAAATACTTAATAACCATTGTATTCTATTTAATGAGACATAAATATATTCGGCTAGTAAATTCTACCAAAATGAGATGCTTTTTTTTAAAAAATTTATTTTTTTAATTTAATAGTTTTATTTATTGATTTATTAAATAAAAATGAAATTTTCATTGTCTCAGAAAGTTTTCTGATAAAACTCGGAAAACGGAATTTAATTTTCTGCTTGCTCCCAATATACATGTATATCATGTATTGCAATTTTTATGAAAAAATATAGAAAGCTTGTACTAAGATAAATTTATATATTTATTTTGCTATTATTATATAAATGTAATAAAATAAAGGTAAATAACTCCCTTATTTTCTTGCACGTGATGTTAAATTTTTGTTTAGATTAAGAAAATGGAATTAGCAAATAGAATTCACTTAATTTTAGATGTATATGTAGAGAATTTATTCAGAGTTATTTTTAAGGTACAAAACATTTTATTTTATGCAAAAAGTCTTTTTTATGAAATAATAATAATTGCATATATATATATATATATATATTTAAAATTCCTTATTTACTAGTTACAAGACAAGTATAAATTCCAGATCTAGCTTAAATTAGTATTTTCTTTCTTTTTTTTAAATTTTAATTAGCCAATTTGCTTACTGAAATCTGATTTTTTAAAATTAAATTTTTAACTTTTGTTGTTTTCACTAGTTTTTTTGTTTTGGCGAATTGGAAAAAGTTTATTTTTTTGATTTAGTTGGACGATATGGCAAATGAGTATCTGATAGCCATACTTGTTTTAGTGCTATATATATTTTATATAACCTTCTCTTTGCACATCTTGCTATTATGTAATTAGATTAATTTGAAGACTGTAATTTTAACTGCACAAAATTCTCCATGCAATTAATTATAGAGAAATGTATCCATCAATCAATTCCGTCGCCAATAGCCCTCGTGTTGCTTCTAGTGCGACGTTAATATAAACTAAAAAAAAAAAAAAATCCATCAATCAATAATTTATCTTGCAATCTGTACTGTAACTAAGCATTTTTACTGAAGATTGATAAGTTCTTGCTTGCAAATTATGGCCGTAGTCCCCTAGTGGTCATGATCGCGGACTCGCGGCCGGTTCTTTTCGTTGAGTTTTGGTTTCTAGCCATGTAGCCGGGGCTGATGTTCGCTAAATCTGTCGAGGCTCTAATTCTCCAGGTGAAAGGTGGGGTCAGCTCAAGTGCCGTATTTTCACTTGACTGAGATTCAAAATAACGTGGTCTATCACCAATAGCCCGCGTGTTGCTTCTAGTGCGACGTTAATAAAACCAATCAATCATTTGCTTGCAAATTCAATTTTGGACTTATTGAGTTTTTAAATGATTGAAGGCTCAAAATTGATTTTACTGAAAAACATGTAAAACATTGAAATGCTCAACTGAATTTGAACCAGATTTATTATTTGAGTGGTACTATCTGAAATTTGGCTAAAATGTGTGTGAGTGAAGAGTCATAGAAACATTTCAAATAGCAAAATATTTCTTTAGAAATACAAGCATGCTGTTAATTAAAATTGTTCTGAACTTGATTGAGGAACCTGAAATAGGTGTAAACTGAAGTAAGTAAAAAGAGAGAAAAATGTTTAAATATTTTGACATTAAGCTGTTTTATATAATCATGTAAAAATATTAATCTTTTTATCTCAATTTTTCGAAATTTTTTGCTTTTGTTCTTTGAATTGATATTTATGTAGAAATTGTATAAAAAATATTATTATTATTTTTTGGATCAATTTTTGAAAATTTTTTTTGCTTTTGTTCTTTGAAGTGCTATTTATGTAGATATTTTTCCATCATTTGTTATTCATAAATTTTTAAAATTTTATGAGGCATTTTACTCTTCATAATTTTTTTAAGAATTGATTATTATTACTCAAATCCAAATTCGATTTATCATGTTTTGTATGAGTTATGTTCTCATGATTAAAATTAATAATTTACATTACAAGTCTAGTTTCCGATATATATATATATGTATATACATACTTATGCATACATTTGTATATATTATATACATACATATACTTATTAAATTTGCATATTTGTTAAATTCGTACATATTTATTAAATTTGTGATTTCTATGTTTCTTATGCTTTATGATTTTGTTACAAATGTATTCACCATTATATACTATGATTTGACGTAAATTATAATGTTTGTACTGATTTTAATGTTTTGCAGGAGCATCCTTTACTGGAATATTAAACTATCATTGCAAAATTTGCCCATTTATTGGAAATTCTTCCATCGATTTGAAAAATCATATGCCAAGTCACTTTTCTAAAGATCAGTTATTTGCATGTGAAGTTTGCAAGAAAACCTTCAGTCGAAAATATAACTTAAAGACTCACATGAGAATACATTCAGGTGAAAAGCCATTTCAATGCAAGTTTTGTGGTAGCCAATTTTCTTTTCAATCTTGTCTAAAGAGCCACTTAACGACTCATCATAAAGATATCCTTTTAAAAACTTTTAAAAATTAGTGTATGGCATCAAAATTCTGCACAATATTAAGCATGTTTGTAAAGCTTTTAGTTTGAAATTAAGACAAACAAAACTGATGAAACTGCATTTGTATGTCTCGGTCAGTTGTAAATTTTTATAGAATGTAAACATTACTAAAATTTGAGTATTTTATAAACAAGATACAAGGTAAATTTTTACATAAGTAATAATGTTTCAATACTATATAAAAAATAATAGTATTTGTTTACAATAAATGCTATTAATATTTTTGAAAAAAAATTTGTCAATGAAATTTTGCAATTGTTAAAATTTTTCATTTATTTGAAACTGTTGTAAGAACCATATATATATATTTTAAAAATATTTATTTTATTTTTGTTTATTGCATTAAAAATTATAGTAATTGGAATCAGTAAATCACTTACACTTATAGGATGTATTAATGACTTTTTGAAAAGAAAAAATATAATTTTAAATTCTTTATGTATTAATTATATGTATGATTACTTAATGCTTGTCAAATATTAGTTAATTTTTGTAAACATATATATTAATTATCTTGCATTCTTTTTAATAGTGTATTGAGAGGTTATTTTCAAAATGTTTATCAAAAGAAAAAAAAAAAAAAATTTTAACTTTGAAGAAATTTATCAAAACTTTCAGTCTTGAACCCTTGCTTGCAAAAATAATTTTACAGAATATTCAGTTTTTTTAAAAATGAACATTTCACATTGCACAGCCTATTGATTGCCTTTTGGATAAAAAGGTTAGTAGAAATGTAAATATGCATAAAATTTTAATATATATCTTGTACTAATATAAAATTGCATTTTGCTAATCAAATTACATCACTTTATTTTGTTTCTATTTTCCTTTACATTATTATGTCAAAATGTTGAATTAGTAGTATGTATGCTGTCATTAATTTAAATGTTTTATTGAATTGTATGTACTTAATAATTTATCCTATGTTGACTTTCTAAGTTATTTTAAATGCAATATATTAATCTAATCAATGAAGAAATGTTTATTAAATGATAAATTGCACATATAAATTTCTTTCATGCTCTTCTAGGTTTTGGTGTATTATTTGTATGATACAAAAAATGTTATATACATTATTAATCCATTACTACATATTGATGATTATGATACATAATATCCAGTACCTTGGAATGTAATTGTTTTTATGTGAAGTGTTTAAGTGTCCTTCTAAAATAATATTAATGCTGATAATTGTACAATTGAAATTTGTTTTATAAAAAATATTTTATACTTAAAAAAACTTGCATACTTCTAATTCATACTCTTTCTTCATTATTGTACTTGTATAAAAATTATTTAAATTTTCAGTTTTGAGATTTTTATAAGCTTTAAAATTTCATAATAAAATTTAATACACTGTTTTTAAAGCTGTTACTTTACCCCTCCCCCTTTATCTTCCTGTCTTTGAGGAATTGTTGATTCTTTTTTTTTTTATTATTAAATTTGTGTTTTGATATATTTTTTGTAAATTTTAATGTCCTAATTATTATAAAATTTGTGACTTCAATGTATGTGGATGTCTGAAAATTGGGTTGTTAATTCAAAATTAAATCTGCAATTTAGAATTTTTAAAATTCTTATTTTACAGGTTTTAATTTTAAATTTTCCATTGTTTTCCTATTTTCAATGAATGGGTTCTTATTGTATAAACAGTAATTTTACCATAGTAAAAATTTTAAAGCAATTAATTTGTAAGTAGCATTACAAAAATGTAGTAAATATTTATAATTTAATTATGTATTTTTTAGGAAATTAAAATTTTGGTTTTATTCATAAAATTGTGAATATGAAAATTGAAGGTATTTTTTTTAAAGATATTTCATGTTAAGTAGTTACTAAGAATCTTAATGCAAAATCAATTTTATATAATTAACTTTTATTAATCTTTGTCTTTTGTTAATATGACTATATAGCTTATAAATTTTTGAATATTTTTGTTCAATAGTTTGAACTAAATTTTTCAAAATAAATATTTAAATGTTTAATTTTTAAGGGGTAATATAGCTGAATATTTGTGAATTTTTATTTGTAGTTATTTCTGTATAGTATCTGTTAAGTCATATTTTTTGGAATTTATGAATGATATGTATAGAATGTATGTTTTAATTCTATTTACTTATACCTACTTTTTACATTTTAACTTCTTAATAATATAATTGTAATGTACTTATGAACAATTTGTTATAAGATTTTTTTTTAAAAAATAAATTACAACTTTGTTAATTTTTCCTTATTTTCCAGTGAAAAAGGTATTGATTACTTTAAAATAAGAACATTTAAAATGTGAACTTATTTCTTGAAAATATATTTAAATTATTTTTGTATGGAAGATAGTATTTGTAGTTATATATAGGTAAATATTTTATTCATGAAATTTATGAATAAAATGTAATTTAAGTAGTAATTTTGTTTTGGTGTAGTTAAAATTATTTTTTTCTGTAAAATTTGCATAATATTTTTACTGTTAATATTAAATATTTTATGAAACTTAGTCTGTTATGTATATTTTTCAAAGTCACTTACAAATCTATTTTATATTAATTCAGCTTGTAAAAAAAAGATTCAGAATTATTTTCATATAATGGAAAAATTGGTAGTTATAATAGAGTAAAAATGTGAATTCTGATGCAAAATAAATATTGTATGAGAAAATATTATGAACATTTTTTCAAACATATGTTAAAGAATTCAGGATATAATTTATGGACAAATAGTTTTTATATATTTTTTTTTATTTTATGTATTAGAAAATTTTCTGATCAAAATATGTATTTCATTTAAATGGCAGTATTGCTCATGTTTTTTTTTTTTTTTTATTTAAAATATGGAATTATTTTGAAAATTTCAAAATATTGCAAAATATTCAGTAAAAAGTTATGCTTCAAACCTTGATTTCCTTTTTTTTTTTTATATTTAAATTTACTTTTATATGAGAATAGATTATTGTTGAAAATAATTTTTCATTTGCTTTAGTTCTACTTTTGGAGTTCTCTATACTTGTTTTATTTCATTTTTTCTTTCACAATAAAACATCCCTAACTTTTATTTTAAAAAATACTTATTTTTACAAATTGTTGATATTTTTTTTTAAAGTCTACCATCTATCTCAATCACAAATATTTTGCAATTTATTATTTGAGTAGTTTTGTTTTTCTGAAGCACCTTATAATTAGAATGGTAGAGCAGTTAAGTAATCAGACTTTTTAAACATTAATGTTCTGCACTTATAAATAATTCCTGGGATTGATGAACTGTTTGCATGTCATAATTGTCCTGTCTTTGCCAAATGTGAACATCCTGAAAAATATCTACTCTTAATCAACAATTAGAATTAGTATTCTCATGAAATAATTTTTAAGTTGTATCTATATTTGAGTATTTAATTTCTTTAACAATATTCACATGCATTTCTTAAAAATATCAATTTTTTTAAATAGATTCAATGAAATAAAACAAATAATCCTGTGAAATAAATCTTATTAATGCTATTATATATATATATATATATAAACACTTACACATACATACAATGATTAAATGATTCATAAAATTATAAATTTTACTTAAATCCTTGTTTACTTAAACCCTGAAGACAGAATATTAAATAATATGTTGTGCAGTTAGGTACTTAATATGATTATTTTTATTTATTGAAATATTAATTAGAATATAAAATTTTTCAATGAAATCAGGTATTTATAAAATGTTACATATTTTCATTAATTTTCTCATGTATTCATTCATGTATCTCATGTTTTTCTTTTCTTGTGTATTATGCTTTAGTTTTAACAGTTGATTATGTTTCAACTGTGTTAAAAAGATATAAACTACATGATGCAAAATTGCTTCAGTGTTTTTCGTAAAGTTAATTCCATTGCCTGTTTTTTTAAATTTATTATAAAACTTCAAAAGAGTGATATTAAAGTACAAGAAATCTAATATGTGCATGAAGAGATTTTGTAATTAATGTGTCTTCTGATCATTCATTTTAATATTTTCCTTTTTTTTTTTTTTTATTATTATTATTATTATTAAATGTAGCAAATCTTAATTTTTTTTTCTTTTTGTTTGTTGATGTTTTGTTTATATTTTTAATGTTATAATATAATCTAACTTGTTAATATAAGTTGATGTGGTTGAACCTTCTCCAAAATCTTGTAATTGATTATGAAATTATTTATTGTTCCTTATCTATAAATTAAAAATATATTTCTTCAATTTCAGACTTTTCTTTCAAACGCCATTTGGAAAATTTAAGTATTTTGGCACAAGGCAATTTTAGGTATGAAAGTAATCCATTTCCATCTGCATTTTCATCGAAAAAAAAGAATCATAGACTTTACCATAGGGAAATCTACACATGTTCTGTATGTCATAAACCTTTCACCCAAAGGTATAATCTTAAAGTTCATATGCGCCTTCACACTGGAGAAAGACCATTTAAATGTGACATTTGTTTACAACGGTTCCATTTTCGACCATCATGGAAGCGTCATCTTCTTTCTCATATGTAAACTGAAAATTTTTGGAATTGATTTTACATGGTTTGGAAACCTCAGTCATAGTCTGTACCCTTAAAATAGGTATTTTAAGACTGTATGTTCCATTTTTTATCCTTCTCATGCTCATTGCTTATTTTGTATTAAAATCTTTTTAGACAATTTTTTCTCTTTTATCCTCATAAGTATGGGAACTTTCGTGTGATGGATTTGATAGATTTAATTATAAAAGAGTCCAGTCTTAACATTAGTGGGGGGAAGGGCAATAACTTTGAAATGGCTATTTTAAAATGACTTCAATGATTTATTTCAGTATAGAACTATATATTTTAAATGTTTTCTAATTTTATGAAACTAATATTTTTGAGAAATATGTTTTGCTGATAAAACATAGATTGTAGGAATATATATAATTCTGTGCTCAATTGTTCCTCACTACTTTTTTTAAATATAAAAAAAGGTACAATTAAAAAAACTAAATACAAATATTATTTTTTCTTCCCTCACGAAAATTTACATATTGATAAATTTATCAAGTAAATGAAAAATAAATATTTTACCATTGAGTTACATCTGTTATTTCATCTTTTGCAGATATACTATAGCACATATTTGCAAAACTTTTGTATATATGAGATTACAGATTTTAATTCCTAACGAAAACCTGTAACAAAACATTCTCATTTGTTATGTACATTGTAGTAAATATGCTCTTTGATATTCAGTTTAATTAATCATTAACTTGAAAAGATTTATGTGATTGAAATGTATGTTTGTAGGTAATATTTTTGAGATTGTAAACTTGAAATATCTTGCTCATCTAAAGGCAGAATTTGTGCATAACATACAAATGAGATGTGTGTAACATACAACTGAGATGTGCTGTTGTGGTTGAGTATTCTAGTATATTGTGCTACAAAGTATTTCCAGGACCTTTAAATCTCACAAAAAATGTCTTGATATTAGAATATTTAACATGTTTAATGAAATTTAATTACGTAGCTGAAAGAAAAAAAAATTTGTATGAAATAAATGTTTTGACTCCTTATATATATATGAACTTGTGAAGTTAGGTAATATGACTGTTATTTATTTTCATTCACTTATTCATTTTATCATGTTAAACATGTTTTGAAATTTTATAAAAATATTTAACAGGTGTATGCATTTTTAGATTGTTGAAAGTTTTATTTTAAAATTAAGTACTTGTGCAAAATCCTGTTGACCATTTTTGATGAACCTGAAAATGTTGCCCTAACTATGAGATATTCTGCCAATAATGGAAATCAGAAAATGAATATAGTTTCTCTTATTTTGCTAGTCTGCTTGTAATAACACCTTCTCATCAAACATGTGTGTAATGTAATTTTGTTTAACCATTGTTATAAGAAGAAACATAACCAAATAAAAATGAACATGAAGTTCTATCAGCTGTTATTATTATGTCATGACACTTAGATTCATATATATTGATGAATTAATGATGTGTGTTGGATTCACAATAAAGAGGACTAATTTGTTTGCTACCTTGAATTATATTGAGAATTTTTGGCTGCTGAAATGATTAGTGCAAATTTGTCTGGTATTGCACCACTTTCATTGCCGATGGGAATTACGCAAGTACTTAAAATTGTTTTGTAATTTTGGTGAAAAACATTGTTAGTATTTTTAAAATAATATTTTATTCTTCATAGGATTTTGTTAATCATCATTTGCATTGTTTACTAAAATTTTTTTTTTAAATTAAATCTAATACCTTTGTCAAATTATTCACTTTTGGATGTGGTGTTAATATTTTATTTTATAAAATCTCCGCGTTGGAAAATGCTTGGATTTTTAAATGTTTGCTATGTTTATTTTAAACTAAACTTTGATCATCTTAAATTACTTAATTTTGTAAAACTTTTATATATACCTCAATTAATCAGTCAAGAAAACTTGATAAATAGTACCAAATAATATACATTTCATATTGTTAGAATTAGGATAAAATTGTGTAAAAGGAAGGATTATTGTATATATTTTAATATACATGTGATCTCATGTACTAATTGAGAATTACAACTGTAGACAGATTTGAAAATTTCAAATATAAACTGTTCATAAAATGGGCCAGTTGAAATACATCTTTTTGTTTCATTTTGTATATATATATTTTTTTTTATTAAGGTTGATTTTGATATGCCTCATTTAGAGCTTGTTTTTTGTACTGTTACAGGTATTCAGTGTAACAGTTTTTTTCATTCATTCTTAATTTTTCTTATGTATTGATTTAAAAATAAATTGTCTTGCATACATTCTCTGTGTATGCTCATATATCAAATTATTATTGATTTTGTTTTTATACGATTTTTTTTACAACATTTGTTTTTATATATTTTTTACAAGAATGTATATGAAATGTACATGACATAATATATGAAATTTTATTGAAATATGTATGTTCTTATAAATATTTGTTTAAAAATAATATAGACTAATTTTTGTGTTGAAGGCCAGTTTTGCTTTATTTATTAAAAATGTGACAGAGTATAATTAAAAATATTAATTGATCAACTTTACTTATAATTTATTATTTTTTACATCTATGAAAATTATTTGTAAAAAAGAAAGAATATTTTAGATAAATTACATTTTTATGATTTAAGCATAGAAGTTAATATAAGAGTAAGCAATTGGATTACTTAAGTATTTTCATCTTTCTGCCTGCTTCATTTTCAAATTTACACTCTAAATGTCATAATTTCGTGTCATCATAATATTGATTTTATATTAAATAATTATATAATGATATTAATGGGGGGAAATCAATGAGAGTAGTTATGATTGTTTTTCTTTAAGAAGAATTTATATATATTTCTTATGTTTGAAATTACGAGTTCCATTGTATAGAAAAACTTATAATATTATCTACATTGAAAAACTCTTTCAAGAAATACAATAAAATATTTTTATTAAATTGGCATTTTGTATATGTTAGTTAAAAAATAAAATCATGAAACAATTAAAAAAAAATTCCTATAAATATTGTGCAAATTCAGATTTCACTAGCTTTTGATTTATTTATTTTCTTTTAGTAAATTTATTGCTAAATTTGAAAGAATTTTTAAACAATAACGTTACTACCTCAGTGACTTTTTTTTCGTAATGTAATATCACAAATTATAATGAAAATGATTTGGTTATTCTTATGGGAAAATCAGGCTGTCGTCATAGCTAAAAAATGATTATTCTATATATATATATATATATCTTTTATTATAAATTTTCCAAAAATTTCAATTTGCACTGCTCAAAATATATAAAATTTTTCTTTTTCTCTTAAATATCCTTGATGAAATATATGCATTTTGTTTTGTTTTGTTGTTTAGCCAGTGAAAATCTTTTGTTTGATGTTGTTGTATGCAAGTAAGTATAAATTACAAAAAATTGTTTTACATTGCTAGCTTATGATTATTTTCCTTTGTTATTCTTATTAAATGTTCATTTCACTCTTTCTTTTCACCTTTTAATTTTTATATTTTTTTAAATATCTTAGTGGCCTCATAGAATATAGTTTGTAATGCTGATCTCCATTTACATATATTTGTGCATTTAAATTATGCATTTATAATTTTAGCATCATCATATTTAAAATTGTCACTGTTTCATCTATTTATTCAGTTTTATTAGTGTATTTCATGAACAATTCTTGATTTAAATGTTACAGGAAATGTATAAAAATATTTTTCATTTTTTTAATATACATGTTATCAATATTTTTATGGTATACATTTTGTATGTTTGTGTAAATGTGTTATATAAATAAAATAAGCCTGATATTTTCTTTCTTTTTTTTTTTTTTCCTGTAATCTCTAATGATGCAAGATATTTTAAAGGATAACTTTGAAATGTAGATTCTTCTGAAGAGATTATTTTCTAAAAATAATTTTAATGCTAAAATTCTTTGTATGTAAGTCATTAATAAATAAGTACAAATAAATGATGGTGGATTCTTATTTGTATTTAATTAACTAGTTTTTGTTAATGTGTGTGTGACAAATAATACATATTTACAAGAACTTACATTGCAATCTGCTTAAGAAAAACTTGGTAATCTTAAATAAAGAAAAAAAAAATCACTAAACATGTAAAAATCTTCAAAATTTGTGCCTCTCATCATAAAAATATTACTTACTTTTGTTTTGGTATTTCGGATTTAAAAGTTAATGTTTTTTTTTAATGTATTATTTATTTAAAACTTTGAAAATTTATTCAGAAATGAAAACCATTTGAAGTTAAAAGTACTATCAAATTCTTTTTATAAAAAAGTCAGTAAATATTGTGGTTTGAAAAATAATTATTTTAAAAGTAATATGTTGCCTGTGAATAAAAATTTGAATTATGGGGAATGTAAAGAATATTATAAGAATATGGGATAATTTTGAGTTAAACTGACATTAAACATGCTAATATGCATAAATATTTTTTTCCTTTAGTTGTAAATTTGCCATAATGTTAATGAAATTTTTGCTACTGGGAAAGAATTAAGAGTGCCATTCAAGTGCTTTGTCATCAAGTGTCAGTGTTTACAAATATCATCCATATACTTTTTCTCATTTTCATAAGGTTTTTATTTATGGAAATATTAGAAAAACTGACAAAATTATTTTCTATTTATTGTTGCAGTCAGTATTTTATTTCTTTGATTTATGAACTAGTTTTCCTTAAGCACATATAATTTTAAACTATATTGCTGCGTACATCTTTTTTGATGTCATGTGTCTTATTAAAAAACTAAAAATTTTAAGGTATTATTTTTCAGGAAAATAAATAAAACAATTTAAGCTTTTCTCCCTCCTCATTATGTTGCATATTTTTTTCAAAAACTTAAATAAAATGATAGTTACCTTTGTTACTTGGACAGGAACTTACTTGTTAAGAGATGTGTAAGTTGAAGACTTCATTTTATTCAAGTCGTTATGTTGTTTAATGGGTGCAACTGTAAATTGAATCTAAGAAGCCTTAAAGTCTTACTAGGAGTTACAACATTTAGAGAATTGGGTACCAGTTTTTGAATTTTGTCCTTATAATTTGGCTATAGTTCAGAATAGCAAGGTCTATTGGCTCAAAAATATATTATGTAGTTTAAATCCATCCTCAATTCATCTTTCACCAAAAAATAATACATTTGCTTGAGACTAAACTTGGAATTGGAGTAAATCAGTTGGTGTTGCTCTTAAATTTATTTTTTTTATCTCCTAAATCATATTAAGCTATTTGAAAAAATACTTCTTTATTTATAATATGTTTAATTGGAGCTGTATAAATTGTTAATTTAAGGATGCACGTTTATGCATATAAATAATTCCAGCATTTAAAAAATATGTAATGACTTATAGTTAACTGAATTGCTAAGACATCTTACATTTTACTGAGCAGAACAAGTTTGTCTCGCACTATGAAAAAAAAATTGAAATACAAACCTCTAATCAATGAGTATAGAATAGTATAATCCTTTGAAGTTCTTTTAAACATAGTTGATTCCAGAATATAGTTAATTTTAATTTTTTGTATGTGCACAGATTTATAAATTATTTTTATATCATTAAATAATAATTCATGGTAAATTTATATTTAATAAAATGATAAACACACACAACTTTTATCGAACTTACTTCAAATTATCTTCCAGAAATGTTGAACAATACTTTATAATTTGAAAAATAATTTTTTAAATCTAGTTCTTGGTTTGCTTATCAAATAGATTTATTGTCTGAACTTTTAATGTACTTTTGTATTTTTATTTTTATTTCTGTTACAGTCATTTCAGAAGTGATGTCATTGAAAACATTGTGCTATTTGGATTGATGTGAAAAGTATTCAAAAGGGTATTTTCATGTCATTAGAGAAGAAAAGAGTATTTTCATGGCATTTTTGTCCTAAACAATCCCTTTGAAAGTTTGTTTTAAAAGTTCGTTTGCTTACTCATAGATCATATACATGTGAACTTTTTTCTGTTCACTTCATTACTCAATCTAATTGGAAAGTTAATTGAATCAGATATGGCATTCTAACAATGTACTGTGAAAGACTTCTATTTAATATTGTAATATGTAATTAGTATCCCTTGACAAGATTGTTTAGACTTCCAAAATAGATGATAAAAGTATAACTCATAGAAAGTGTAAAGGATCATAATCATAAATCTTGTATTTAAGATTTTCAAGGAATGTATATTCTCAAGCATAAATGTGCTTCTGCTCATTATAGTTGTATCAATTTTCCATAAAGTGAGACAGATTTCTTAAAAAAATTTCATATTTGTTTTTATTATTGTTGCATGTCTCTTTATAATGTTTTATTTTGTGTGTAATATAATTAATGAAAAAATTCATGCAACTAATTATCTATGTTAACATAGATAAAGAATGTGCTGGTATTAATTTTTTATGATTTCTTTACTTGATTTCATGTTTTTCCTAACCACCTTATATTTTCGTTTTTAACTTATTTTTTTCATTGATAAAATATTATTTATAAATGTATCAAATTTTTTTTCTGATTTAAGTATTTTTAGAAAATGAATATGAAATAATTTGAACTTATATTCTCTCTCTTTTGAGGAGGGTGTTGTGAGTTTTATATCATTCATAAAATTATAAATTTTATTCCAATAGCCTGGTTTATAATAATAATAGAAATTTAAAACAGCATGTAAAAAAATATATGTCTCAATTCCTTGTATTGAATTCATGATTTTCTCTGGTGTTTCTCTATAACATAATATAAACATTTTTTTTTATGTTGAATTAAATTTTTTTGTACAAAGTAATTTTTTAAGAAGTAAGTTCTATAAGCATTGTGCTATGATGAAAAATATTTTCTTGGAATTTTATTGGGATCATTGTATGATTTATTTAAGGAATAATTACAGTATAGTTGCATTACTTACAAGAGCTGTTTTAATGATTTTAGAAGTGAATTTCATCCGAGACATTAAAAAATAACTAATTTTTGTTTTTATTTTTTAGTAATTAAAATATGTTGAATTTTATATCCTTATTTTTGCATTATTTATCATGAATTAACAATATTTAAAAGTTCGTTTGAACAATACTTTGAATTTTTTCCTAAAATTTGAGTATTTTCTTTTAACAGAATTCTGTCTTATAACATAATTTTTATATTGATATCAGTAATCTGAGTGTATTATATTTTTTTTTATTCATAATAGAACGTTATTAAAATGTGATAAACATTCCATTTATTTTTGAATGAATGGTGAATTGTATTTTTGTGTGTGTTTAAAACTGATATTGGTTGTAATATTTTATTTATTTATTTTTTTTTAAATCTTATATTTTAAAATTTCTGTTTAAGTTTTCTATTACATTATTTGGCTTATTGATTTGAAATGATTTTATATTTTATTAATGCCTTTTTAAGTTTTGGGAAAAAATATTTAAAATGTTTTGCATAATGAATAAATTTATGCGTTAAAAATATTCATTTTTTCCCCCTTTCATTTAGTTATGATTCTTTTATATATATTCTGTTTTATTTTACTTAGTAGTTATAATTTGATTATGTTTGCTTACTGTATTAATAATATTTACTGTAGAATTAGTTTTATATCCAAAGCATAATTTATAGTTTTATAGTGCAAAATTTAATTTTTTTTGTTTCGTTTTTAGATGATTATTTAATTGTAAATAAATAAGTACAATTTTGTAATATAACATTGAGACACTGATTGTGCTAACCCACATAGAAATCGATTATAAAAAAAATTGCTCATTGTCTTAAAAAATTTGAAAAAAATTCATAAAAGGGCTTTGCTGAATTTTTTCAAAATGAAATTATATTAAGAGGAATATATAAATCAAAAATAAAGCTTCTAAATTAAATTAATACTTCTCTTAAGCATTGTAAGTTTTGATTGTAATGATTTCACATATTTACGAAAAGGAAATTAAATTTTGTTTATTGATGCACATTTTTCAAAAAATATATATTTAGAAGGAAAAAAATTACTGTAATAATGATTTTTTTTATAAAAAAACCCCACAAAAGTGCAAAAACTTGATATTATATGCATTTCTTTAATATGGAAACCTTAATTAAAATTGTGTACAGGTAAATAAAAATCACAGTAATGCAATAATTAAATGCTGACATAAATTCCTGGCTATTTTGATAACCTACTTTGATTTGGAGATTTATGAGGAAGTTACTGATATTGTTAAAAATGGCCATTGAACTAATGATTTAACTTATTTAGTGAAAAATCTAGGAAAAAGGAAATCAAAGAATATCCAGTATATTTTATCTGAATACAGAGAAGTGTAAATTTTATCTGTGTTAAATCCTCAACTATGTAATTGCTTATTATTTTTTTTTTTATACACAGCTATTATTAAGTATTTTTCTGCATAGTTTAGGTGTAGGAAGAATTTCAATATTTGTTTGAAAATTGAGGAATTTCTATTTTTGTTACTTTAAGTTATATATATTTTTAAGGTTTTTTATAAATTATTTTTTGGCAGCCTTTCATTTATACAAATAAACTTAGAATAAGATTATTATGATTGCATTATTTATCAGTATTATTTTTTTAAATTTCATTTCATGGATTTTGTGTTGAATTTGTTAAATTATTTGGTTCATTTTTCACTTTGGTATTTTTCACATGATTTTATTTTAACTTCTCTTACAGATTACTTTGGTATTCCAAGCAGGAGATCTGTTGCCCCTAGAACTCATTTTTGTGAATATTGTCCATACAAAACATTATACAGGTCCCACTGGAAACGACACCAGTTGGTACATACTCAAGAAAG
Source organism: Nephila pilipes (assembly GCA_019974015.1). Taxonomy (NCBI): domain Eukaryota; kingdom Metazoa; phylum Arthropoda; class Arachnida; order Araneae; family Nephilidae; genus Nephila; species Nephila pilipes. Next base: position 24,484 of record BMAW01012166.1, on the reverse strand, counting down.
ACCCCATGTCTGTTCTGTTTGCCAGAAGAGTTTCAATCATAAAGTATCTTTGATATGTCATTCTAGGTTACACACTGGAGAAAAACCATTTGTATGTGATATTTGCCAGTCTCGTTTTACTTCCAGGTCAAGTTGGAAGTTACATATGGCTAAACATGTTTGAAATAGATTTATTTGAAAATATACAAGATTTTGTTGTGATAATTATTTATAAATTCTAATCTGTTCAGATTTATTTTACCCAATATTCTGTTCTATTTTTAAATACTTTCAGACAATTCATAATATTTAATTGTTAGCTTATAAAAATTGCAGTTGCATTACTTTTATTTTCCTAATTAAATGAAATTTTAAATTCGAGACTAAGTCCTAAAATCAAACCCTAAACATGTATAATATTGAAATTTTATTTTATAAATGATTTTGAAATAGTTAATTGAACTTTTTTATTTGAGTGCAATACATACTTCCTTTTTTTTTTTTTTTTTTTTTTTCTTTTGGAGTGATGTGGAAGTTTGGAGAGGGTGTTGCCAACTCAGGTGTCGTCCTTGTCTCTTTTTCGAGGTTTACAATTATGAGATCCGTTGCCAAAAGCCCTCGTGTTACTTCTGAGTTAGATGTTATTAAAAAAAAAAATCAATCGCCTCTTTCTCATGCTTATTAAATAAAATTATACATATTTGTATGCAGTGTTTTCCATATTTTTACTATCACTGTGATTTAATGTTAGTAAGACATTTTATTATATGTTTTGATATTTTTTTATGGTACACAGTAGATAAGGCTCTTGTAATCCTATGATTTTTTTTATCTCTTTCCCCTACCTTCCCCATTTCTCTCTCTAAAGAAGTTTATTTTAAATTGGAACATATTTTTCAGCTAATTGTTAAACTGCATTAATTTAATAACATTTTTTTTTAAATTCTGACTATAAATCTCTGGGAGTAAATCTAATTAGATCTGTCTGGTACCTAGTTTACTTCTGTCATCAATTATGCATTTCATTAAAGTTATGTGATATAATTGTTTTATTGTCAATGCTGTTATCTATGTATAAGAATGATTTAAGAGATATGCATTGACAATAATGCAGAATTCAGCAATTAAAATTAAATGTTATAAGTTTGCTGGTATGTAATATGTTAATTTTATTTCCTCATTTGAAAAAATCAAAATTTATGACTGATATCTGAATTTTTATAATTAATTAAGGTAATATTTCATTATTTTGATGAACTTAATCATATTAAAATGTTTTAATTCTTTGTCTTAATTTCTTGATGAAATTTTTGTTTAGATTCATGACAATTTTCTAAATTTTTTATTCCACATATTTTTAAATATTTGCATTCCTGTTGTATATGAAGGCTTTACTTCTTTTCCCTTTCTCTTTGAAAAATTCCCAAGTGGTCTTGAATATATTTTTAGTAGATTTTTATCCAGGAGGCAAAAAACGCTTTTATTTAATGTTTTTAATATTCATTGAAAAAATACAATGTTTATCTTCAACTATATATCAATGGGGTGGGGAGTTTACTTAAAACTTTATCTTTTTATACAGCTTTTCATAATGAATATATGTATTTTAATTTAGTTAAAATATGGGGTTCTAAAGAATATAATATCAGTTTTTTACATGTGAATAACTTTAAAGAAATTTATACAGTACTCACTTTATAATCTGACACATCACTATTCCGGCGATTTCGCACTAGCTGACAAGTTATAGATAACTATTTAATGTCTTCTACTTCTATGGAATGATGCAGGATATCAATAAGAAACAATATATATATATTTTTCCTTCAGTTTTAACACTTTAATATGTTTAGCACTTTTTTTTGACATGTGTATTGTATTATATTTTAAACAGCAATACATAGATTTTGCTGTTTAATTGCATTATTGATGATTTTCAATATGTTTTGGATTACCAAGAAAGAACTGTATTTTATTTTTCTTTATATTAATGTTTTTGTCCTTGTTCCTGCAAAGGATATATGATTATAGTTTCATAATCACAAAGCAAGTTTATAACAGATTTGAATATTATTGGGAAAACAATCACTTATTAATTTGTTTCACATCTTTGTATTTTTAATATAAATTGTATTTTTTAAGTTTCTTTTAATGTTATTTGTGTTATTAGATGTATATAATTAAATGAGCTTCAATATATTACACATACTAATATTTTTATTCCATTCCAAATATGATTTTAATATGTTTTAGTGTAACTTGCAGAATTTTTTTTATGTAGAAGTAGATAGCAGCATATTTAATTCTTGTTCCATTATTATTATTTTGTCTTTTGTATAATTATTCTAAATTATATTATTTTACCAAAATAACAGTCAAATTTTTTAGTATTGGTGTTTTTCTATTTTACAGTTTTATTTAAGATTAATTTTATAAGTTTGGATGTAAATTACAAATTGATTTCATTATGTCTAACCTTATTTAAAAAATAGAAATGAAGCTATAAGGAATAATGAATGTTTTTAAAATAAATTTTATATTTTTAAAATTTAAATAAGAGTTTATTTTCAAAAGACTTTGACTAATAAAATATTCACTGAAATCTCTTTAATTATATAATAAGTTGTAACATTAAACATGGAATACTTATTATATAATAAGTATTCCATGTTTGTAAACTTGCTCTTTCCTCTTGGATACTATTTTGTTATTAAAAGCGAGCTGTAACTGTGAAATGTCTTATTATAACTGTTTTAGAAAGCTACAAAAATTACTTTGATTTAGTATAAAAATCGTATCTATATAATTGTAAAATATTTATTATGCAAAATAAAAGACTGATCTAGGTTTTAAAAAATGTTTCTTTATTAATGTTATTATATTATTATTGTTATATAAGTAATTTATTGTGAAATTCAAATGCAATAATTTAATTTAGTTATTAAAATAAAATTAATGAACAAAATGGTTTTTAAACCTATTGAATAAATCCTTTCTGAATTGATGACAGAAATTGTAACTCATTTTTATGTTTTCAAAATCAAATTTTCCATCCTGTACATTTTTTACAAGTTAAGTTATTTTTGATTTATTAAGTGAAACTTAATTTTTCGTATCTTTATCCAGAAATTGACTATTTGCTGAAAAAATATTACTCATTCACTTAAATTTTGGGTTATAAATTTGTTATTAAAAATGTCTGTTGTATTTAAAAGCCTAACAGTTTCAATGTCTGATAAGTTTATATTATTACCTATGGAATGCCCTTGAAATTGACTGATTTTACTTAACAGTTGTCACTTATGATTTTTAATTGTTCGTATGGATTTCCCATTGTTGCATATGTAATTAATATATATTTAACCCATTGAATTATATCAAACAGATAGGAGAATCAATAAATATTTTTGTTTCAATGAAGTCTTATTATTTTGCATGCAGGACTTATTTATAGATATTATCTACATAGTATCTCTTCATTAAAAGAAAGAAGAAAAATATTGGCCAAATATTCAAGACAAATCTACAAAAAATAAGAGAAAAATGTTTCTGATGAAAGAATTATGCCCAGCTAACACATTTTAGGATGTGAATGTTACAGCATTCATTTTAATTGTGACACTAAATTACATAAATGCTAAAGCATTAAAATTTATAAGCCTTTAGTGTGCTTACTTTAACATGGCTAATGGATTTTTTTTTTTTTTTTTTTCATCTTTTTTATCCTTCTAATTTTTATTAGGTAGCACAGTTTAAATTAGATGTGCAACACTTGACATGAATGCAATGAAAATCATTATTATATAATTATTAAAATATGATATCCCGAGCACTCAAACAAATTATAGCATCAAAATTTGGATATCAGTATAAGTTAAATGTGATAAATCATCTGTCTATTTTTATCTCTTATTAACATTCTTGCTGCCTGTGAATGTATTATAATAATATGAAGAGAAAAATAGAGTATTTTGAAGTATAATGCTACATCTTTTTATAGTTATGTTTGTATCAAATATTTGGTTGTACTGTTAATATTTTTAACATCTAAACAAACGAACACAACTTAATTTTTTTTATTTTTTCATATGTTGTAATTCTGTAAATATTGTTCATTTGGTATTTATTTATATTTGTATTGTAGTGAAAAAAATAAGGAATTTTTTTATGCTTAAAAAATGGACGTTGTTTATTACTAATCATACAAATTTGTATTTTAGAATAATTTACATGCATAAAATATTTTATTGTATGTTTGGATCCTAGTATTAATTTCCTTTCATTTTCCTCTTATTTTATATACTATTCCTGTTCTAAATGGCTTACTAGTTTGGTGATGAAATTCCAGTTTTTTAAAAAATATTTTGTGATTACCAATGTATAAAAATATTTAGGAAAGTTTAGGATCATTTTTTCTGTACTTATTGATTTAAGAATATTTGTAAAACCAACATTATATTGCTGAATTAAATATTTAACCACAATTTTTTTTTTATATTTAACAATGAATTATGAATTACTCTTCTAAAGATCTTGTTATTAATAGATGAGTGATGTTTTTGAACTCTATTTATAAGCGTTATTTTTAAAAAAATTTCTGTCATTTTTAAACTTATAGTTAATTCATCGTTGAAAATAACAAATAATTTGCATGTATTTTTTTATGTATTTTAAAGTGTTATATATATATATATTGTTTCAATTTATGCTTTATCTTCATTCTTATGAAATTATGTGTAGCTTGTTTTAAAACTGAATGCATTTTTAATGGCTTGATTTTTTTTTTTATTCGTAGGGTCTTTATGTGAATACATGCCAGAATTTATGCCTTATGGTTTCCAGCAACCTTTGAATGAAATCATTACCCATACTGAACAGATAAGAACACCTCGTTTTCGACTACGATTATTTGTCTGTGATATATGTAAAAAGTCTTTCAAACAAAGGGTCCATTTACAAGATCATATGAGATCTCATACTCTAGAAAAACCTTTCAAATGTCATTTGTGTCCTCAGACTTTTAACAGAAAATCATCTGCAAAACGCCATTTAAAAGTTCATTGGAAAGATTAAATTTAAAAAATTGATACATTTAATATTTCTCTCATCAATATAAGTAATTAGCTCTCAAGATTGTTAATTACAATTCTGTTATTGAATTTAATTATATAAATATGAAAAGATCTTATCTATTGATTGTCGATGTTCTCTTTTAATTAGGAAGAAATTAAGTGACAGTCATTCACAGCTTATTTGACCTTGATGTTAATTTCAGGGATGTGAAATATTTTAAAAATTTAGAAATGTATGTTGTCCAAGCCATGACAAAGCAGCTCAGGAAGTTGTACATCTAACACAGCAAGTGTCGTTTGAATTTAAAGAGATTATTAAACATTAGCCAAAAACTTTCTTACCTAAAAAGTGGGGATTTTCCCGGAATTTGGTTATTTCAGCTCTCATTTAAGACTAGGAAAGCTAACACATCAACAAAGATTGGTGAACTCGTAAGTGAAAGTATTTTTTTGCTGGAAAAAACGGTTTAGAAAATTAATTTTGAAAAAGAGTGAATAAACTGAATTTTTGATATGTGTTTGAAATGATTGAAACTTTGTAGGTTTTTATTTTAAAGTTGTTTGCATATATTTTTGAAAAGAAATAACTTTAGTTTATTAGAAGAATTAAGATTTTTTTTTTAAACCTTTTTCATTTTCATTAAATGTTTATAATATTGTATTGGTATGTTTTGATTTTTCGAAAAAACTGTTAGAAGGAAAATAATTCACTTGCTTTTTTAATATATCAAAGCACATTTCAAGCACTATTTAATTACTAAACAAAAATTAATATTAATATATGCTCTTTATATTGAGACATTGTTTCAATAATTATTAAAGCTTGCTTTGTTTATAACAATATAAAATGGATGTATGAATACTGTTTTGAATATGATATTTCATATGTAAGGTCTTGCATAATCTTTAAAAAGGGCTATCTGATATATATTTTAATATTACTAGAATTATATTTTTCTTGACCATTGAAAAATGTAATGTAAGCTTTTATAAGACTATTGACTTCTGTAAAGAATTCGCATCGTATGTTAATGTGTGAAGCACCTTCTATTGTAATAAATTCAACCAATAAAATGTTTTATCAAGTGAATAGAGTGGATATTGTTTGCATTCTTTATATAGGTATTAAAGTAATTTGTTATTTCTTTTATGATCGATTCCATGTTCTCACCATTTTTTTGGAGTTATCAAGACATGAAAAATTTCTTTAAATATTTTATTGTCGTTATATTATAATTTTAACAATTTTTGAAACAAGATATTTGAAGTTTTTCTACTTGCTGTCTTTTTTTACAAACTGGATTTGTTAGACTTTTAAGTTTGTATGAGTATACAAATATATTTATTTAAAAAATGGATTAAAAATATTTTTTTTGTTTATTATATTTTATTTCCAATTATGATTATTTGCCCAATGCACCAATTTAAAAATAATTAAGTTATATAATCGTTGTAAATTAGAATGCTGTCTTTAAAACAGTCATGATAATTAAGGGATTTAAAGTACTGTGTTATTGTGTTTATTTGTATTTTTCTTCAAACACATCTATTTTTCGGTGCTGTCTTATAAAAACTGACTTATTTGCTATAATATAGAAATTTAATTGATTGTTCAATTAAAATTCTAAGCCATCAGTGATATATTTTGTGAAGTAAACATAATTGGGATATATTAAATACATAATTCTGTCTCAAAAGAATAAAGCTCTTCATCACAAACTCATTTTTCTCTTCCTGGTCAATCAAACACCTTTTTTTTTTTTTTTTTTTGGTTTTTTTTTTTTTTTTAAAAAAATAGGGTCCCCCCCCCCTATTAGAAATTTTAAATTCTAATTGATATTCAATTATGAATTTACTTGGATTTGATATAAATTATTAAAATAATTATCAAAAAGTTATTGAGTGAATTTTCTTATTTTTGTGCACTTTTATTTATGAAGAAAATAATTGAATTTTCTTTTGTCATTAATATTGTATTTTAAACTGTTAATTATCTAAGTAGTAATGCTATAAATACTAAGATTTTTCTAAAATTAAAATAGAAGGCTTATTTTAACAACACATTTATTTTCAGTATCTTAAAATTATGAGAATCATTATAGTACAAGTTAAAAATGTGGTGTGATTTCTAAATTCGATGCAAATTAGTTACATTAGTGTCAATATATTGTATATGTGAAGTTAATATTACATTTTACTTTGATTGGTTCTGTAATATTTTATAATGTTAGTATTTTATCATTACCTGAGAAAACATGAAAAACTTAGTTTGGTTCTTTAGATAACTCCTTGAAATTAATCTAAATCTCTAAATTTTTACAAGGGATAAATAATTTTAAAAAATCATTATTGCTATCTTAAGTTTTTGAAATAAATTCATACTATTAAAATATATTTGTTATTTTTCAAATTAATGAGTTGTCATTGTGTTTATAAGCACTTAAGCTTGTTGGAATAATCAAAAATTGAATGGTTCTGATTGTAATGTGATAAATCATTGAACAAATTTATAATTCACATTTTTTTTTAAATGTTGTCCATTACTGCAGTACTTTTGTTGTTGTAATTGAGTATTTACAGAAGTTTCAAATGTCAAAATAGATTATAAAAATTTATGTGATAAAATAAATCGAAGTAGGATACTGTTTGTGCCATATATATATATATATATAAAATCAGTAGCATACCCAGGGGTTTGCAAAGGGACATATGTACCCCCAAGAATTTTTCTGGAAACTAAAATATTTCTAGTTAATTCTTTTATTACATTATTATTGATTTTCTAAACTTTGCAAAAAAAAAAAATGAATTTTTCCCTCCTAATACTTAACTTTTTTTTTCCTCAAGAGAAAAGTTAATTCCATGTAAACCAATTACTCAGATAAGATCAGGAGATTCTTTATTGTTCCCAAAATGTTCTGGGTCAGTGTTTAAAGACGAGTATGTCTTACCTAACTCTTCTTTTGGTAATGGGAAAAAAAAGTTTAAATTTCGGTATAATTTACTGTTCGAATATCCATAGCTCACGTATTTCGAAAGTGAAGATGAAATACGCTGTAATTATTGTGTAGTTTTTTGTCGTTAAATTTAATAACCAACGATTGGAACAATTAGTTAAGCAGCCTTTTTTGACGCTGATAGTCGAACAAGAAATCGCACAATCATCACACAACATTAAGAAAATCATCATTAAGAAAATCATTATTAAGAAAAAATCGTCAAAATGACGTTGCATCAAGGAAAAAAAAATCGCGCAATTCATTGCTAACTGTTGACAATTCAAGGAGAATTGTACAAGACCATAATTGATACTGCCAGCTTTCAACAGACAAAAGAAAGTAGAACAAACTTAGTCCTATTATGAAAACAGTAATTTTCTGCTGCAGAAATGGACATCTTTTGACAAGTCATTGCAATTAATAACGTAACAAATTAATGTAACAGAGGAAAGCAAGGATCATAACCCATAAGTTGGGAATGTTCGTCAACTGCTTAAATTCTGAATTGATGCCGGAGATGATATGCTGAAAAAGCATTTAAAATCAGCAGCTAGTAATGCATCTTATATATCACCTAAAATACAAAACGAAATTACGCACGCTTTTTACGAAATAATTTTGAGAAAAAAATGGATTGAAAAAGTAAATTAAAGCAAATTGTAAGAATTGAAGAAATAATCTCCTACGCGTTGGATAAAGAGCTATTAATCTGTTATTGTGATAGCGGAATTGCTCCATCCTTTGACTCATGCTGTTGAATTAATTGGCATAAGATGAGGGTTCGTGTGTTCCTCGGTCTACATTTTTTTAATTTATCGAAAAGTTCCAATCTTATTTTTACAGTTTCGATAAAAAAATATTTTCTCTTACGTTGTCCTTTTCGAGGATTTTACGATCTACGGCCGTGGACTTCATTGCGGCAATTCAACTGAGCTCCGGTATTGTAAAAAAAAAACTTGAAATGATTCGCATTAAATCAGAAATGGTTTTTAATTTTACTTTCCTAAAATCGGAATTTGTTTTAAATCAAATGATAGGAATGGACTGCAGAATTGTTCTTTCACGACTAGCAAAAAAAAAAAAACTTATCATTCTGATATTCCAGCTGAATCACCCAAATCTTATTTTAGGATAACAATATTTAATCAGTTTTTGGATGCTGTAATTTTATATATTAAGAAAGATTTGCAAAACTCAACATTTATTTGTCCATTAAACATTTTATGTAACGGAGAAGGACTTCATATCTGCAGATGAAAATAAATTATAAATACTGAAAGAAACATTCTTCAGATTTATCAGATTGTGGTGTTAGTATTCTGACTGTAAGTATATCAGCTATGGAAAAAAAGAAATTACAAGCACAACAAATAAGATTAACTCTGGAAGCTTTTCAAGAGTGCAACGTAAATATTTTCTCGAATATCCAACAACTTAAAAAAAATTTTTAGTCGACTTTGTTACAACATATCGTTTTCAACTACGAAACATTTTTTAAAAAAAGTACTTATGAAACAAGTGCGTTTAAATGGAGCCTATTTGTTTGACATTTAAAAAAAAAATGTATTTGAAAATGAAGAAGTCTCAAATATTTTGCAAAAACAGGATTTGAAAAAAACAACTTTATAAACACTAATATGGAATGAATTTTTCATTTTATTCCTCTCGCATATGTTTTAAACCATTTTTTTTTTTAAATTGTGGCAGTTTTTTCAATCATTCAATGATTATTATCGGTTTTTTTTTTCAGCCATGTTGGATTCTACCATTCTGGTTTGTAGGAATTTTTGTTCTTATTGTATCTTTATTATTTTTGTTAAAGAGTCTTCGTTTTTATAAATTGATAAAAAAATTATATCAATCTTTTGAAAGGTTTAAATAAAAATAAAACTTAGATAATTTATTCTTTAATTTTAACTGAAAAGTAATTTTAAACTAAGACATTTCTTGGTTTAGAATTACTCTTCAGTTAAAATTAAAGAATAAATTATATAAGTTTTATTTTTATTTAAACCTTTTTTGTATTTCAGTTTGATAAACTTTCTACAAATGTAACTTTCCAATAAATATAGTTAAAAAAAAGTTTTTTTTTTTTTAATTTGAGAAAGAGAATTAGAAATAGTATTTGTGTGTATTCTTTATTGCTAATTTTTTTTAATTTCGACCGTAAGTTTTAAATCTCAATGAGATTGGGGTGGTGTTTGCATTTGTCTATTGAATTGAAATCCTTCTTGAGTACTTCTTGATCTACAGCAGTATATTAAGAAAGAAATAAACAATTTCATGTAAAACTGTTATTTTGTATTTATACATATATTTGCTTTCTTGGAAAAATATTACTATTTTGCTTACTTTTAAATTATTTCATTGTATTTTTCAATTATTTTTTCAAAAAAAAATAATTAATCATGTTTTGCAATACTTCTAAGTCCCGATATATAATCTAATTTTCTGAAATGTAATTTTTTAAATATGTACATGTTTCTCAATTGAATAATTCTTCCATTTTAAATTATTGTTAATATTAGTGCTATTACTTTGCCCTATTATTTTACAGGTACATCTATTATTTTGCAGCATTTGCAAATCATAAAAATCTTTCTTTTTTTAAAAAAAATTTGTCTTGTGTTTTAATTATTTTTTTGTTTCATTTTTGTAGAGTTAACCTTCATTTCTTCGAACACTGTTCTAAAGAGATATTTTTGTAAAGAGTGTTTGTATTCTACTATTGATAGATCTAATTTGAAACGCCATGCAAGAACTCACACCCAAGAGCGACCATATGTTTGCGCCGTTTGTGGAAAAGCTTTTACTCGCAAAAGCAACTTAGACATTCACGTCATGAAACACAACTTCCCCAATTAGTTGCTCAAGATGTCCAACATCTTTTATTTCATTTGATGAGCATATGATAAGTCATCATATTAATTTTGTGAAATCGAAGCAATAAATATAGCGTTAATTTTTTTATATGAAGAATTTCGGGAAATTTTTGTGATGTATTTTTAATATTAAATACTATAAGTGACTTATAATTCAACTAGAATTATTTTGGGAATCTAAGTCATACTTTATGTGATATTTATTTTTAAAGGAAATATGTATTAAAAGAACAAAAAATATTCCACAAAAATTATACTATGGCATTTGAAATGAATCAAAGGATTCATTTCTTAATTATTTTAGAATTACTGTATATTTTATAGGGACCCTTATAGGTTGAATAAAATTTTAAAAATTAGGTATATAAAAATAGATTAAAAAATTGCAGATGTTTGAAATATGTGTTTTGATAGGTTTTTACTTTATTCTTGTAGGTATTTCTGAATTACCGTTAAGAAATACCTACAGGAATTAATCATTTTAAAAAGTTATTGAAAAAAAATTACATTATTGAAATATATTTGTTATTTTTCAAATTAATACGCTGTCATTGTGTTTATAAACACTTAAGCTTGTTGGAATAATCACAAATTGAATTGTTCTGAATGCAATGTTGTTGTGATAAATTATTGAACAAATTTATAGTTTACATTTTTTTTTATATGTTGTGTATCACTATATTATTTTTCCTGTTGTAATTGAGTTTTATTTATTGAATTTTTAAACATCAAAATTGATTGTAAAAAATGTTTGTGGGCAAAAATCAGAGTACAATACTGATTTGTTATGTATTATATATAAACACCAAAGATTTATATCCCAGATTGTTCTTTACTTGCTTTTTGAATGTAACTAATGTTTGTTTTTATTATATTGTATTTTTAAGTGGAAGGAATGTGAGACTGCTGTGCTTTTACTTAATTTTTAATCTTTTTTTTTTTTTTTAAAAAAACAAAAACATTTTCCTCATTTTTATGTACATTGTTTTTCACCTTCAAGCATTTCAATTAGAATGAAATCCCCCCAGTGACGTACTCAGAAAATAATTTTTTTGGGGTTGGGAGGGTTGCATATCGTCATTACCCTAAAAGAAGTAGTTTTGTAGTTTAGAATAACCACTTGATAAAAAGTAAATAATTCGCTATATCAGTCTTATTTCTCTTATTTAAAACCGTCCAATATTGATATAATTTCATCAAGTAATAAAAATTACAAAAATGAAGATTGTTTAATAAAAATAATTAAGATACAAAAAAAAATTGCATTTTTTTTGGGGGGGCATTTTCTCTATAGAGATGTATCCCCCTTCTCTATAACCGATGTGGAGTATTTGTTATGGGGGGTGCATAACTCTCTCGGGCTTTAATCCCCAGAATTTATCATTGATTTGGTTGAGGCATAACTTTGATCACTTGCCCAGGAGTTAAAAATTTTAATTGATAAGTTGAGAAATTTACATGAAGTTAACGAGCAATAATAAAATATTAATTGAAAATACGTTAAAGTTATGATTTAATTATCTGTGAATTAAAATGATAGTTTCTTATGTTCAAAATATTTTTATTTCATGAGATGATGTTGGATTTTAAAAGTAAATTAAACTATTGGATTTTAGGTGGAAAAATTAGGCAATGGAAGGACTTAGTTCCATTACTAAGCTGTTAGTGTTATTGAGAGCAGATAATATATTATAGGTACATTTGATTAGATTATCAGATCGTTGGTGCTTGAAATAAAATTCTTAATAAAATGACGGCAGTAGAGATTGGAGTATCCTGCATGTACATCCAGTCTGGTGTTTTCGTAAGATGTCGCAAGTTGATGTCTTTACATCGAGAGGGTGAATTCTCATTGGCTGATGTGGAGGTTGATTATCAGTAGAGGGACGGATTTGGGTTATCTGTGCAGTTTTGGAAGATGTAAAAATGAATGCAAATTTATTTATAAATCAATTAAAATTTCTCTGGGTCTATGAAATTGTTGGTTGTTTCTTAATGGGGATGTATTTTTCGATGGATTGGATGTTTCTATTGGTGGATGCTATTTTATGGAGGAAATTTTTGGATAATTTTTAATGTAGGTTTTGAGTGAAGGGTATTTAATTGATTTTCTTACGTAGGTTTATTACGCATTCTTATTATGTTTATTATTACGCATGTACCAGCTAGCTTTAACGATCAATCTTAGGGCTTCTGTTTAGGATTTTTCAATGATATCTAGCGTTGTATCAGCACAGTGGGACCAGACTGGACAAGCATAGGTCATGATTGGTCTTTTTATCAGGGTATAAATGAGCAATTTGTTACGTCTACTTAATGTAGATTTGTGCGAGATAAGGGGAAACATATTATGAACTACAGTTTTATTCTATTTTTTAATTAGTGTTACATGTTGTTTAAAAGTGAGCTTTTTATCCAACGTTACTTCAAGGTATTTTGTGGACAAGGACCAGGAGAGTTTGTTATTTTGCCATATATATATCTGGTTCTATCGTATTATTGTTTCTGGAAAAGAAGGCGACCTCCGTCTTGACAACATTCAGGGCTGTTTACTAACACTTATCTAGAGGCACCTTTTAGGAGACAGCAAAGGCTTTTCTGTTCTTTTCTCAGGAATCGGCTTAACTGGAATCTTTCTTCTTTTTGTGATGAAAAAATTCTTACTTTAAAATTTCAGACATCTTTATAATAGTATAATAAAAGAATTTTTCTGAAATATTTCAATTTCGAGAAAAAAATCTTGAGGGGTGGGGAGCGCAAATATCCCTTTGCACTTCCCTTGGGGACGCTACTCAATCCTCCATTTGAAAAACTATTTTTTTCATAGTAATTCGGTATTAAATCTCATTTAATTGTTTTATAGAGCAAATTTATTTTTATAATGGATAAGATTGTTTCCGACATACTTAATTTTTTTCCGAGAGAATTATCAACTTATAGCTTTTTTGATATACAGTTATAATTAGCCTGATAATGGTGATTTTAATTTAGGGGACATAGTACCATAAAAGAGCAAAATATCAAAAAAATATTTTACTACATTATTTCAAATGTGCGAAGTTTCTAAATATTTACACAGATTTTCATAGCTCCAGCTACGTTAGTGGGTGAGTTATTTAAAATTTTTTTTAATCATTTTCTTTAGTTTTATTCACATTTAGCTGATATAATATTCATTTTAATAATTTATCGTTTGCTGTAATTTTAAATACATCTAACTTAGATATATTCAATTTAATAATTTATCATTTGCTTTAATTTTAATACCAGGAAAGTTTACCATATTAGTATTACTATTGTCCATTTCTCGATACTCATCGTTTAATTTAATTCTTATATTTAATTGAGTAATTTAATAATAATTATAAAAAAGCTAACCTTGGGGGGCTAAATCTGTTCTTTGCAACACATTGCTTAGAACATTTTGAAAATTTCTTTGCGTTATAGTTTAGATTAAATTAAATCTTTTATTTTTTTAAAAAATTTGTTCTGATTGTGTTGTTTAATATTTTTGATTTTTCTGTGCTTGGAATAAGGATTTAGGTAAACAGTTATTTTTAAAAAAATTCGATGTCTTAAATATAACTATTTGTTTACTATTTTTTTTAGTGTCCGATAGAAAAAAAAATTGCTGAAACTCTAAATAGCACTAGTATAATCAAACTCATCCACATAATACTGAGAAACATTTCTTAGAAATTGCGAAAAAATATTGCTTAAAAATGTTAGAAAAATTTATAGAAGTGGTAGAGAGAGGAATATTAAAGCAATGAAATATTTTGAAGGAAAAAAAAATTCAAATTTTAAGTAATTATTTATGCAAAATGATGTTTTTATTCTTTTTGAAAAAAAAAATTATACATGGGTTCAAACAGAGTGAATAAAAACCTTTTCTTATAAATATGTATTTTACAGAAGGTTGCCCTACTCATACTTGTAGTAGATTTTATTAAAGCACATAACAATATATATTTAATATTTTAACAAATGAAAATCTATATTCAAATTCCCGTGAATGTATTTTATTACTCTTTATTTTGTATACATTATATTCTCAAAAGGAATTAAATTACTTATTATAATAAAATGTGTAGTAAATTTTTTCATGTGTGTTTTTTCGTATCTCTCACTTTCATTATATTTTAAATATATTTTCTGCATAAAATTTATATTGCGGCGACTCTCTTCTGCAACAACGTTAGAAGTTAAAGCGCGTTACTTAACCAGCCAGGGCCGCGGTAGCCTAGTGGTCAAGGTCGTGGACTCGCGACCGGCAGTTTTCTTTTAGCCGCGGGTTCGATCTTTGGCCGCCAAAGACTCGCCGTGTAGCCGGGGCTGATGCACGTCAAATCTGTTCGGGGCCCAAAGTCCTCCCGTTGGCGTGGTGTGGATATTAGAAGAGGGGGGTGCCAGCTCGGGTGTCGTCCTCGTCACTTGACCGTGGTTCAAAATTACGAGGTCTATCGACAATAGCCCTCGTGTTGCTTCTCTAGTGCGACACTAATAAAAAAAATAAACTACTTAACCAGCCAAAGATGAGACGTCTTTTCAGCCTGGTTGATAAGAGCAAGACAAAAAGCGACCAGTCAACTTTCCTTCGGACCCACTGGACCAAGGTTCGAAATAATGCTGCCGCATCAAGATCAATTCACACTCTCACATTCCAACGGGTCGGAAAACCACCGGCCTCCAAAGTGGTGACTTAGGACTTGGAATACTAGATGGCAGCACAGCCTATCCCTACTGATTGCATAAGCCCCCGATGCAAAACACTTATCTCTGTACACGCAAATCACGACTAGTGATATTCTTGCTCTGGGTCACATGTCGACTAGACCCTCCTCTCAACAAGAGACAACCGATGACTCAAAATGGAAAAATTGTCCGTAGCAAAACTCAATTCAACTGGGAGGGGATGTATATTAATTACAGTAATGGCTGGAAAAAAAATCAACCTTCTGTACCAATGATTCTCTTCGTATCATTACGATACTGGAGAGGGAGTGTGTGGCGAACTTTCTTCTACAACGTTAGAAATTAAAACGCCTTACTCTACCAACCAGATGAGACATCTTTTCAGTCTGGATGGTAAGAACAAGACAAATAGCGATCGGTAAACTTTCCTCTGGACCAGGGTTCGAAACAACGCTGTTGCATCAAGGTCTCAACTTACACTCTTCCCCTCCTCAAGGTCAGAAAACCACCAGCCGCAGAAATATAAATATTAAATCTAGATAAATTTCAGACCCAATTAAAAATCTGACTAAAATTATAGATATAACAAATGTGTGGATTATGTTGTTCAAAAATAAAACGACGCGTTATAACCAATGGAATGCATATATCTTTTTTTTTTTTTATAAAAAAATATTTTTATGAATTTTTGCCCGGGTCCCCCCCCCCCCTACTTTTCTGTATCCTTGAATTGTGAAATATCATCCTGATTTATTATAATGGTAATTGAAGGAATTATTTAGTTGCCCTTTCTTTCACCTATAGTATAAAGTATATTTATAGCTTGTAGTATTATTATATTATGTTTTAAAATAAGAGATTGTTGTCTTTATGCGTGTTTATAAATTTAATCTCTAAAAGCCTCAAGAAATTGTTCTGATATTTATTTAAAAAGATATGTATTTTATAAAACTTTCAAAATTTTTTTTTCAAGCTGACTATTTTTTTTAACATGTCTTTCACAGTTCTCATTCTTTTTTGAAATTTGTTATTAGTTTTTGCTTTTGGAAATGAAGATATGATTAAACACAAATTTTTCTCTGACTATTCTAAATTTATTACAAATGACCGCTTCGCTTTCAAATGTCTTCATTATGTTTATTTTTAGATAAAGTTTTGTTCTTGGTTCTACGAAAAGTCTTTTGAATTGAAATATTATTTTAAGTCTGCTCCATGTTCTTTTACGGAATAATATTTCTATAAAGGAATAATTTCTCTCCTTCACACACAAAATTAAAATAACTCATTTAAATGGGAGAGTATGGTTTTATTATTTACTAAAATTAGATGGATCCTGTTTTAGCCCACGTCTTGGCGACCGAAAACAATTGGACGCTAACAAGTGCGATAGGCTCTCTGAATTAGGAACCCGTGTAATAATGTCTCCCTACTAGTTCCAGTAATTTACACATGGGAAGGTTTGTGAGTTGAGGCCCCCATCCTCCTGCATTGCTTACAATTTTTAAAGATTACGCACTTGTAATCTCCCCCACGCCCCAATGGAAATTTGCGTACACAACTGACAAGACCCTACTATATGGAACCAATTCGGCCCCATAGGCCGCTGTAGCCTGGTGGTCATGGCTTCGCATTCGTGGCCGGCGGTTTTCGTTCAGTCACGGGTTCGATCCTTGGCCGCTAAAGACCTGCCGTGTAGCTGGGGCTGATGCACGTTAAATCTGTCGGGGCCCAAAGTCCTCCCGTTGCCGTGGTGTGGAAGTTAGGAGAGGAGGATGCCAGCTAAGGTGTCGTCCTCGTCACTTGATCGTGGTTTAAAATTTAATAAAAACTAAACTAATCCAATTTGACGCCATTTAGTTTTCCATCACCAAGGCAGGGACTAAAATAGAATTCAATGTTATTTTTCAAAATATAATCAGCCCAAAATTTCAGTTTTAATAGAGTGGCATCAATTTTACTTTATACCTTGAAAATAGTGAAATAAATGGCCAAATAAGGGATCGATTCTTCACATGAGCCAAAGAATGACCTAATGCGTCTCAATTAAACTTTTACGAAAATTAAGATTTTAGTTTAAGCATAAAATATTTATTTATATTCCTTTTTACAAGAAAAATGTCTTTAACAATTCTGTCTTTTATAAAAATTGAAATTTTTACTAATAGTTTGGAGATTTGATTAAGCATATAGTGATCTCTTGCGGAACCCCTGTCAAAGTTCCAGAGAACCAAAGGGTTCCGCAGAACCCAGGTGGAAGACTCTTCTTTGATGAATAGAAAGCTTTAACAATGGCCTTGCATCTCCAAGAAATTTCTGTGTGTAAGTGAGCTTCAAGAGCTAAAGTTCTCATAGCTGTCTCTCTATGAGAAAGTTGCATTAAGGAAAAAAGTCGTTCGACACCTCAAAGTCTAATATCCAAGCTAGGAATATGTAACAACAGGGTATATAATTAGTAATTATAATTCTAAATGATACCAACAAAAAAGTTAGCTTTACGGCTGTGAAGTAAGAAATGCACTGGTTTTATTCCTGGGTTGGCTGTTTGGACGTGATGTAACGTGGACAAAATATGGTTTTAGAAATATAAACAAAATTTATGAAAAAAATTGAAAAGCTCGAGAAGTTAAAGAAGCACCTTGACAACGTTGTTTCAATGCCAATTTTAAGAACTATAAGAATTAAGGAGAAACTTATTGAGGCATACACACTTGAATATTTGATTTTGTTCCTTTAAAATTTTATGAAGTTTCTGAATAAAATTTTTATACGTGTTTGTTTCCTTTTACACAATTTTAAAACAACGATTGAAAATTTGCAGCAGCCCCCCACTCATTTTAGCCACTGGAAATGATCCTGAAACAAAGCACCAACCCATGCACTGGACAAGCCCATCTTCCCCTAGAACCTAAAAAGCTAGAATGAGCAAATTCAAAGCAATGATGATTTTTTTTTCGATATTCATGGGATTGTGTACCTTTACTGCGCGTTCTTGAAGGTCAACCTACTAATCAACATTACTACCTTCGCGTTCTTACTGAACCCCGTGAAAGAAAAAGGGAAAACCGGCCTGAATTGTGGAAGGGCAAGTCATTCCGCCAAAAGGTTTCTGGCCAAGAACAGCATACTAGTGTTACATAATCAGCCCTATTTACCGCATTTTGCGCAATGAAGCATACCGAAGATGGTTGCGCAATGCGAGTTTTTTTTGTTACCTAAGATGAAATCTGCATTAGAAGAAAAATATTTGAGTCCACTGAAGCTGTGGAAGAGAAAGAGAGAGCACGCCACACATCCTGAAAGAGCTGACAGAAGAAGACTACCAGCACAGTTTCGAACAACGAAAGATTCGCAAGGAGCGTTGTTATGAGTAAAGGTGAATTTTGAAGATAATAAGTAACTATGTACGAAATCAAAATAAAATGTTTTACAGCATCAGCTTCGTTATTTAATTGTGGCGCAGATTAGCCGTATTTGCCACATGCACCAAGAAAGAAACTCTACTATTTTAGTACACAATTAAAATACGCACGTAGTGTTAATAAATTGGCCTTTAAATGTAGATCTTAGAAAATACATCAAATAGAGACTAAAAATGTCATTATTTTTAAAGTTCAAGAAAAGTATTCATCTTAGATTAAAATAAAAATAACTTTATTTTTATAATATCAATGATTGTAAATAAAAAAAAAAAACTCTGATATTCATATATTGTATTAAAAAAGAATATAAAAGTATATGTATCAACTTTTTCAATCGTCTTTGCAGTATTTCTCTTTAATACCTTCAGCACAACCCTAAAACAGGAAAGTAAAATGTAAGTAAAATTTATGAAGATTGTAAAGACTCTATTTTTTTTAAAAAAAATTATACTATATACAACTAAGTATAATAAACAAAACATTTTTTATGCAAATTCTTAATGTATAATTAAGCATGAGCGAAAATGTATATAAAAATGTATGTATTTTATTAATTTAAATTTTTTTTATTATAATATTTTGCTATATTTTTTTCTACTTTTTAAAAAAACATTACATGTGTTTTTATATCTACAGCATAATGTATATTTGTATAGTATGTATAGTTTATTGACTATAACATGAAAATACCTTGAATTTTTTCAAAGCACTCAGTTCTTCTTCAGTCAACTAAAATAAAAAATTGAAATTATTAAATGTAAGCTTCATAAACATAATAACAGATATTTAAGAGCACTCTTAGTATTTAAGTAAATAGTCAACTATGTAATATTTTGCATATTTTCTTATCAATATTAAGAACTTAAAATTTTTAAATAATATAATCTAAGGTTTTTACTATTTATGATATATTGTACGAAGTGATGTTTTAACTATTACTAAGAAGTAACCCAAGAATTTTGGAGGAAATTTATTTTGCATATTAATTGGTTTTTATGTACATAATATTGCAAATCACACTTGTTCATATTTATTTGGCTGGTTTGAGAAAGTTGTAGATTGAAGTAACTCTTAGTATCGTAAAATTTCAATTATTAATAAAAATTATTGAGATCGAAACTTAATTTTTTGGTTATTATTTTTAAGTCTTCTCTGGATTTCACGATCCAGGGTTTCACCATGCGTTTTTCGAGCTTTTGAAAGATGACCTTGTATGTTAAAACTGAGAAGATTGAGCTCCATACTGCGGGTTACTTCAATTTACAGCTTCCTGAAATCAAACAAATCCAAAGGAATAGCTGCAATTTATAATAATATGGGTTCAACGATCAATTAATATGCAGAGTAAATTTTATCCAGTTATTTTAGTTTTTTCTTAGCATATGTAAAATTAAATCTTTACGATACTCGCTTATACTGGAAAAAACCTTCTGTATTAAATTTATTTTTATAGTAGGAAGAACGGTGAATATTCGAAATTTCTATATCTCTTTGATTGAAATGAATCTTTTATACGAAATCCATCACCAAACATGTGTATGTGGATTCAAAGGCAAGGGAATCATTTTTTTTCTATTGAAATTTAACCTTTTATATCTTATCGATGCATAGTTAAATATAGGATTATTCTATTGCATTGAATATTTACAAATTTAAATCTTTTCTGAAATATTTCGGCCTTTCCATTTTTTCTCTACGCTCTCTCCCCCACAAACATTTCGCCCTTTTAATATGGATAAATGTTATTTAAATTAATAATTAAGCAAAATATTGCTTAATTTGTAATCAAAAGAATGCTTTTATTGTAAGCTATAATTATTCGGTAATTCCATTAAAGATCGAAGCTGTGTCGGCTTATGGAGTACCTATTCTACTGGTGAGATATACCTTCTCATCAGAGCTATTGAACTAACAAAAAGAGAATTAAGGTGTTCCATTATGTTAAAAAGAAAGAAAAAAGTTATATTGGCTATCGAGGGCACAGGGGAAGAGGAAAAGGGCCGGTGAAGGGCGGGTTGTTCTAATTGGGGCGCTTCCGAGAGGAATATCGAACAGAATATTAGTTACGGATGAGAATTTGGATTTAAGAAGACTACGATCCTCCGACCATAAAATCTTAAAGCTTTTTTTTTAAGTGCATAAAAATTTGTGAATTTTTGCAGGTTCTCCCTCTCTCTTTCTCTGTCCAGGAAGAGAGACGCGGCGGGCAAATGTAGCCATGAAGTGACAGATAGAGGTAGGGAGAACTCGAAAATTTTTAAAGAATGTTGACTAAAGATATGGTTTTCTAGGAAAGCGGTCTGTTATCTGGTGGACTCGAGAGGATGACGTCACTAAGACGTTGTTGTCTATGTAAACCAGATGGCGTGATATCTTAAAGTGCTTTTTGAATGTAAATGGAACATGAATCAAGGGTAAGCTACGGTTTCCTTGGGAAGACTTGACTAAGATTACTAATGACGCCCTTCATCTCAATAATGTGGGTGCCATATAACAGCACCGCTTTCCTAGGAAACCATAGCTTAGGAGAAAATTTTATTATGTATAACATCAAGTTTTGGTAACAAGGTGCCAGTAAAATTTTGAAAAAAAAGAAATTTCAGTAAGAAATGAGATAAATTCATTAATTTAGATATAAAGGTAATATTGAGTTCAGAAAGGTTTTTTTTTTTTTTTTTTTTTGCTGGAAAGTTTTCGTACTCGTTCGAAAATCGATCTAGGTCGTTTCGCTGACGACGATCGACAAGGATTGTACGGTTTTCGTTTAAACAACTCACCTCAAGTGATATTTAAAACCATTGTATCCTAAACAGAGACAATTTTAACCTGTAAACAGACTATTCAATTTTCGTGGCTGGATCAAATTTTAATTTCTTACAAAAAAAATTGTGTTAAAGGAATAGGACCACAGAGTATAAAATATAATTAAATTTCAGTTCTCTGAAGTTTATTTCTGGTAAGAGTATGTGATCCTGGCTCAGAATAATGAAGTAAATCGACGATAGCCCGTTTTGTGTCTAATATAACCTTTCATTAATTAAATTTAACTATTTTACACAGAACGATTTTTTAGGTTTATGAATAATGAGTTCGAACACTTACCGATTTAAAGTATTCTTCAACAAACAAACAATCAATGATCTGAAAAAAAAGCAGCAGTGATGAGTATAAAATTTTATTAACACATTAGTTTTGGGAAAATTAATATTCCTGGTTTAAACTTGGCCGATTAGATGAGGGAAAACCCCACCTTGTTTGTGTGTTTATGCAAGATTGACTTTAAACTTTATGTTTTAAATTTGACCGCAGTAATATGCTTTATATTTTGTTATGCTTTGAATTTATTTTTAAAATCACTTAAAAATTATAAAATGTTCGTCAAATTAAATGTTTAGTGCAACATAAAAAGATTTGACTCTTGCTCCAGAAACCCACAGCCACTCACTCACTCATCGCAATGTTTCATATGAAAATCTAACCCTGTGGAAGAACCGTAATATATGTAAATTTGTCTTCTATGCAAGAAAAGTGTATTGAAGCGATTGTGATGTTATTTACTAAACGTGTATACTGCACTCGGATGCCTTCCCTAAAAGCTTCATCGAAATAAGTGTTTTGAAGTAGATTGTTTAATAGTTCCGTTGATAAGTAGAAATCCTCATTATGATGTTTGATTAAAGATACGATTCACGTTAACCGCTCCACTTATTAATTTAATATTGCTTATTTAGAACTGGAATAAAAAAAGTCAAAGATTTTTTATTACTTTTAATTACTTAATCATGTCCTTTAATTACAACTACGATAATTTGCCACATAAGGCACTACACGAAACGGAGCATTATTTTTCTAAAGATTTGAAACTAAATATGTCCCATACACCTGACATCTTTGGTTGCTGAAGGATTATTTCCTTCATTTTCCGTTTCTAATTATTCAAATAATCACTCATCAGCAGTCTAGTGAATATAAAAATTCATACAGTTATGATGACAAAATTATTTTAATACAAATCTATAAATCATCAAAATTCTATCACTAGCCATCTAAATCTATGAATACGCCGTGCCAGAATCTAAAGTTTAAAATAATAACTTATAAATTATCTGATTTGCAGCAGTCGGGTTCGAATTCTCAGTAGATTTGGAGAGGAAGGTTCGGCTCACTGATCTTTTTTAGGTCCTTTCTATGTCCCCTTCCATAGTTCCTAATTCAGCAAAGTACGTATGACACAGGTGTCTCATATTGACAACATAAACTCACAATCCCTAATACCAACCAACTAACTTAGTATCAAATTATTTTCTGCTTATGAACGCAGGTTATCTTATCCATTCAATATACTTCCTTAATTACAATCTCATGTACGTAAATCACGTTTCATCCATTCAGGAGAGATCTTCAATTCAAACGACATCATTTAAAGTCTGAAAGAGTTAGCTGAAGGTAACAGCACGATACAACACCGCACAACCCACTTTCACACAAAATTTAATTCGTGGCGTTATTATCCAACGCCTCTACCTAAATTGTCATTTTGATAGTGCTTTCAGTATTGAACTAATCATTCTCGACAATTGTTCTGGAAATTATCGAACAAGAATTTACAGAATTCTTACATTTATAATTCGGAAAATAAGACAAATTATAAATACAAAAAGTACCTTTTCTACGTAGACTGGATTTTCACAGTAAAATTGCCAGTTGTTGGCTTTTTCTTCGTGATCTTCTTTTGGTACAACTTTTTTACAGCATTCTTCTAGATGGATTTTGCTCTGTTCAAATACAAAAATAGAATGTTTCTTTTTATATAGTAAATTCATCGAAAAAATAAAGATTTAATCATTGTGTTCTTAATATTACAACTTTCCGTGATTGTATTGTTTACGATGTTGTTCTTCATTTTAGTATCAAATCGGAGGAAGAGCTTTAAAAACAATGCAAAAAACTAAGTAAATATTTTTAAACTCTTTACTCATTTAAATAATAAATAGATAACAATCAGATAGACATACAGAGATGAGAATTTTTGAAGAACAAATTTACCGAGTATGTTACATTTACGCATTAAAAATTATTGCAAATTAAAATGTAAATGAAAAGAAGAGAAACTAGGAATTAATCTGTATTCATAAGTGTGTAATGAAGAATTAAACTCGTTGTTTGCTTAAATTTTTAGATAATTTCCTAAATATTTTAATCAAAGCAATTTTTTTTTACTTATTTTACTTACGCAATCATTTTCATTCAAAAATATTTTTAATGAGGAAGGAGATGTTTCACAATTTGAGGTACAAATTTTATCACTTAAAAACAAATTCAACTTAAGATACCTTTTTATTTACATGTTTAAAGATTCTCAAAAATATCAAGATTTTAGACATTTAAAAAAAAATCAGAACTTTTTAAAAAAGAATGCGCTGTTTTCATGTTCAGTA